>NJDD01001517.1:16253-36043 GCA_002245505.1 Calephelis nemesis | reverse complement strand
CACCGCCTACGTATCGTTGATATATTATATATTTTGTTATTACGACTCAAATCGCCTCGTGTTCTAAGCGGACTAAAAAATGGCGCAATCTCTTCCTGTGAAGTAAGCATTTTGTCAGCCTCATGCTCGCTGCCGCGGTTAGGTCAAAACACATTCGGTGGCTTTCCTTTTTTTTTAATATAGGAAGGCAAACAAGCAGACGGATTTCCTGATGGTAAGAAATTCATGTCGCCTAGAGACACCAAAGGTGGTAATGGTGCGTTGCCAACCTGAGGCCGGGATATAAGGCCTCGAGCTAAAGTCAGTTTACCGGCTACCTTACCCTCCAACCGGAACACGACAACAGCAGGCATTGACGTTATGGCGGCAGGAATAGGTAAGGCGGTGGTACGAATCCGGGCGAGTCGCTGCGAAACTCTACCAACTAGTAAGATGTCACGGTGTTATTGACGGTGAGCCTATGCTTGCCTTTTACGAGCTGCCTGGCAGGAAGGCAGATAGATTTTAACCATATCACGAACTCTCTTGTACTTTGAAAGCACTGTAAGGTGTCATATATTTCGCTTAAACAAAATATGTTACCGAATGTATTAAGTGAATAAAAGTAGGACCCCGTGTTGGTCCGGGCTCCTTTGCAGAATAGACCATCTGCCTTCCCTGTGCCAGGCAGCTCGTAAAAGGCGAATATAGGCTTATCGTCACTAATGCCGTGACATCTGACTAGATGGTAGAGTATCGCAGCGACTCGCCCGGATTGGTACCACCGCCTTACCTATTCCTGCCGCCATAGTGTTAGCGGTTCGGAGGGTAAGGTAGCCGGTAACCTTATTTTTGATTGAAGCCTAAAATCCCGGCCTAAGGATAGCAATGCACCATTTCCACATTTGGTGTCCCTAGGCGACGTGAATTTCTTACCATCAGGCAATCCGTCTGCTTGTTTGCCTTCCAATACCATAAAAAAACTTAATCCAATTACTCTATTTGCTTTTTAATTTAAAATTAAATAAACTAACAAAATTTGATGAAATAATTGGCTTCATACACAGTGTAGCTAATACCATGTTTAATACAAAACAAAAACTTACAAAGCCAGAACATAACATGAAGAACGTTCAAAGAATCCGCGCTAAGTCACTTGTAGTCTCTCTAAATTAAATGCCTTGAGAATATTCATTTCAAAACTGCTATAGAAAGAATCAAAATAATCCCTGACGAGAAACGAAGATGGCGAAAGGCGTCTTTGATATTACTTTCTTATTTAAGTTTACAAAAAATATTAGGGTTCCGTACACAAAGAAAATAAAACACGACCTCACCGTCCTGTTCGCAAAGGTTTTTTTTAAAATAAACTGCCTGTTGACCTGGAAATTGCGTAAAAAGAAGATGGGCAATCCCTTGTATACCATTTCACCTGAGCTCATTTTCAAGCGTTTGTGTACGAAAAATTAGTTAAGTGTAATGGTTTTATTAGTTAAATAATATTGCCAAGATTTTTGTTCTAGAACAACAAACAAACAAAACAAGAAGATAGTGTTTTTCTATGCATTTTGAGACGACACATATTTATTGGTTGAATTTGAAAATAATATTATTATATAAATTTTGTATAATATATTGTAATCTAATCTTTAGACCTTTAACCTCTTGTGAGTAGCCACTCCAGCTCTACAACTGTATGATTACATACAAAATCAGTTACATTGATCAATTTATGTGCGAAAAAATATATATAAACAGCCTTAGAAAATGATTTTTACAAGTTACCTACTAGCCAGTGTGCATCGATCGTGTATTTGTACCGATTTCACTAAAAAGGCTTGCCAAGCTAACTACCACAGTATCACCTAACATCTATTTCACTTGTAATAACGTCCGCGTCAATGCTTGTCGTTGATGTGTTTCGGTTTGGAAGTTAGGGGAGCTTGATATTCCGGTGACAGCTTGAATACACTAGTAAGATATCTTACTGACAGGAAATTCGTCTTACTTGTTTGTCTTCAATTAATATAAAAATAGCATGTACCTACTTTACTTTGTATAAAATGTATTTGCCATTAAAAGAAAATACTTTCTGTTAAATAAATAACTAACCAATTCTTATATTGGGGTATTTCTTCAGATACGGCATTTCCTATTATTTCATTAGTATGATTATTACAAATAGCTTCTATCGTAGTACGTAACCAATAGACATGGCACACCATCTGTGGGCGCCAGCTGTAACAGAAATTAAGCAATATTACAAAATCATATTTCTGGTCCAACAACATGGCAACACGTGATTGTTTGTTATTTACTCATTACAGTATTTAAAGTTAAAACAAATAGTAATATAGATATGTTACTGGTTTATCTATTAAATATGATTCTTTGATTTTTTCGTTTGTTTCCCTAGGCACTACTGCAAGGCACTACTGGCTACTTTTCTTCCCCACGTCAACATCGGTACTTATAGTTCCCGTGATACTTTTTGTACTGACAGTATTGTCACAGGTATTTTATCTACTTGAACATAAGTCTTTATAATTTGTGATTTTATCTCCCATGAAACTATCAAGCTTTCTTGTGGGTTTTTGGCGATAACTGATTTTAAAACTACTTGAAGTGACTTAAGTGCTGGCACTTTTAATCAAATGTAGTTCACTTTGTGTTTGAATTTAGTGTAATTTATTATTATTTACAAATAGTAATACGTACTAGGTATATTGTTATATGTAGTACCTAAATGTCGCCAGTATCTACGACAGGACCCTTTGTCAGCCCTGCTAGTACCGAGCGGCGAGCCACAACACCTCTAATAACCCAGTAAACAGAACGCAGCACCAAGTCGAGGTTCAGTCTCCTGGGAGAGAGACCTTGTTGTTTGCGTTGTAAATAATAAACTAAATCGCATAAAAAGTGATGGCACAGACTGAGCACTAAAGCCTAGTGAAGTTGTAAAAACAGCGAGGTTAGCTACAGTTTAGTCATAACTAAAAACTTATAAGAGATGAAGGCCATGACTGTCTCTAAAAACCAAATATTAGTTTAAAAAGTATCTTCACGCCCATATCCCCGAAGAGGTAGGCAGAGGTACAACCAGGGCAACCACGACTAGCCGAAGATACTAAGTCCCATAATGTGATAGGTGGCAAGCCTATCACCAACCGGGCACGTTTCCAATCCCGACCAACATTATTTTTTTTTAATTAGAAAATTGGAAAAATCCAATTTTCTTTTAGTTGGCCGACCCGGGATTCGAACCGGAGACCTCATGCAGTTAAGTCCAACACCCGGACCACTCGACCACAGAGGCGACAAATATGACCACAGAGGCGACAAATATTAGTTTAAACAACTAAAAAAGACGCTTTCATATCTAGTTCACATAAATGTAAAAATAAAAATGTGATTAAGAATAAAAAACATTTTATTATGTACGAGTACTATAGAGACAATCACAATATCTGTTAAGAAATATTTAAGAATGAAACCTAGCACCACACATTTTTAATGACAAAATATTTTGTCTGTGTTAATGTTTTATTTGAACTTCTAAAAAAATAATACATTTTAGTTTTTCATTCAGCAAAACATAAAGCGTCTTTTTTAGTTTTTGAAAATGTTATTTATTTTGTTAAAAACATTATGTTCTTTATTGTTTTAGTAGTGTCAATGGTAATGTAATAATCCAGAGGTAACTTTAATGTGCGTGCACTAGCAGTGGCATTAGCGCCTTGGTAAACAAAGGGACTAATTCTGTGGAAATATTTTTAAAGAAACAGGATTTTAAAAGAGACTGACCTAGTTTTTTTGCGTTGACACTAACTAATAAGAGTAATCATGAAACAGCAATCAATGTCTTGCTAAAACGATTTAGTTCCTTTTAGTCGGTGCAAATAAAGTTTTGTAAAATTAAACCAGTAACTTTGTACCTAGGCCTTTATCTGCGACCACCTAGTTGGCTAAGATGATATCGTGCACACCTAACAACCTACAACATATTAGGTACTTCTTTATAAACGAAACCTGTGCGAATTTATTAAAAATATATAGAGTACCGAACCAAAAGAGACCAATACTAATACTTTCGTACTTGGCTAATACTTTTGGCAAACAATCTCTCCTAATTGGATTACCCAAGAAGACATTAAATTTTAAAACTTCAGTAAACATAAAAAGCAACAGATTTTTAATAGGATATCGTTTTTAAAAGAGTGAGCATTTTTAAATCAAACGACCTATTAAACTATAAGAAGCTTACGAGTTTTGCTGTTTTTACCGAGCTTTAGTTTGCAGCAAGACATCCAAAATTCCTTGGGGAAATAAGGCTCTGCTGTGTAGAAAGACTGTCTGCTTTTCTACCACTAAAAATCCTATCACTAAAAATCCATTTGAAAACTTTCCTATCCCGCAGATGTTCTATCCTTCGGAGCTATATGTTTACCGTCAATATAAGTTGATGTATGACTTAAATTCTATTAATGGTCACTCAAATTTAGTTAGAGAATAATTTGCACGAAGTTGGTGTAACTTAAGTGGTAATGGCTACTACGACCAATATACTAACTTCTCCCAACTTAAGGCTCAATACTGTACCAAATATTGGTGTTTTACAACTTTCCAAATGTCTATTGTTGTATTTTGCAATTGAAAATTAGGACCGCTGACAAATTGAATACTAAAAACTACAAGTTTGCCAAAACTGGGATACCAATTTTGACAGTTTAGGTACTTGTTATCAGTTTTTAAAGTAAATTGAAGTCAGCATCTGTCAGTAAGTGAGCCCAATTTATTTCCGATATCACCTAAAATACATACACATTGGCTCGACATCGACAGTGATTGTAGTGTTTGTAGATATGCGGCGAATATATTTAGTAAGATCAGTAAATATGTATTATTTTTCTAGGCTTTGAACAAAATAAAGAGAAACTGTGTGTTAATTTAACTCTTCAAAAAAAACCTATAGTTAAGCTGAATGACTGTTTCCACATATAAAGATTTTTTTAGAAATGATCTAAATAAGTTTTGTTAACTAGAAACACTTTTAAATAAATAAACGTAGGAATAAGCAGTGACCACAAAAATTATACTTACAAATATTTGAAACCTCTCGCGAAAATGTAAATAAATAAGATTTGGAACGTAACAACAAATATTGAAAGTATATTAAAAACGGCTGTTTCACGGCTTAATATTTTCGCGCACCGTAATCTTGAGAAGGATATAAACATTACCGGTCTGAAATTGCGTTGCTTCCCCTTAAATCGCTATCTAGTGCCGAGATTGAGGCAGATTTGGATTAATGTCGTCCTCCGCCGCAGGTTTAAACTTAATCTGCATATCAAGGCGTAGCTAGCCATATTTCGAATCTCATCTTGGTTCTAAGTGGCATCACACCTCTGTATTACCTGTGCTCACTTTTAGTTATCTCCCGGAAATGATTTGTATTAGCATATATATAAGCTCGAGAACTGCGAATGAAAGCGATGAGAATGGGAAATATTATTTGGTTTCACTTGGTATATGTATACAGAGCGCTGGTGTTAAATCGATTTTAGTTGATGCACAGAACAGACATATACATAGTAATCGTTTATTACCAGAAAATATACATAATTAGTACACGATATAAAGAAAACAAACAAAATGTAGTTCCAACAACTGTTAGCTTTATAGCAATTTTTACAGGAATAACATACTTATTATTATGTATCACCTCTGGAAAAAGGTGTATTGTTTTTATTATTTATGTCATTTGCAGACAGAACAAATAAAAGTAAGACATAATAACAAGGCTTAAAAATACTTCAAATGGTATACTACATAAATAATGCTTGTGTTCATTTGTTTTACAATATCTTGGTTTAAACTAACTACTGAAGCCTCGCCAGCTATATTTCAGATCTCACATTGGTGGACCTAGTATTACTTGTATACATTTTTAGTTAATGTGTGGTGTTGCTAATAGTTTTATTATCTATGTGTACCTACAATAAACTGCAGAAAAGTGAATTCTATACATTGATTGATAATGATAATGGGCGAAGTCAACTAAAAAGAGGCAGCAGAAAACATTTTTAGAATTGTTGTTTGTCTGTCTGTTTCATAGCGAATCTATTTCACTGATCTGAAGGGGTTCTCGTAGGAGAGGGGTAAAAATCAAGATGTAGTTGATTCATTACCATAATATAGTACTATTTTATTAATTTTTGGTAGTAATTGCTTAATAGATTGTCCCGTACTTTTTAAGTCGTAAGTTTTGTGACTTAGGGATATAATTACAGATATAGCAACTTTCGGTATAAAGTGACCAAATAACTTGAAATCCGAAATATAAATTAACATTTGAACGTGACCTAAAAGTTACTTACGTACTGTTCTTAAGTATACATAAATGTCTTCAAGCCAGGTCCCCCAAAAGAGTAGGCAGAGAGTTTTAAGTTGTGAGCAAAGTTAGCTGAGCGGTTAGTTATATCTAACATTCACAGAATGTTACAAAATAAATTTTAATGATGCTTGTGTTATAAAAGAATGTAAAATCGTTTATTTAGGCTCAATTTTTCACAACCCACTGTAACTGTTTTATGCTTCGGTACGCTGAATACAATACAATAACTCTTTGTTATGCCCCAAATATAACAAATGAAATACAAACTGTTTATCAATCAATTAGTCATATTCGTTTGCTTTTAGTTGCGTATAAATACATTTGAGGTCTATCTGTTCACAGAAGTCATAACCACTACTATACTAATTAATTGGCATTTTTAAGTAATGACATTATGTAAACTCCTTCTTGCCATACATAATTTCGTTGTAATCTAAATAAATTTGAACTGTCAACTATAAAACAAAGTACAATGATTATAATAAAAGTATTAAACATAAAATTAAACATCAATCTCAGTTTTAAAATCAATTACGATATTATTATAGATATTTTAATATTATGATCATGAAGAAATAAATATAATATAATTTTAGTCAAGTCAGACGTCCAGAACCTACTACCAAGGTCTAAGGCAATCTATGTACCTACGTATGGTTGACACCTATAAGTATCAAATTGAATAATCTATAACAATATAAGGTTTTATGATTTAAAATTTATTTAACTAAAAGTACATAACGTGTTTATACGAACCATGTTGTTATATACATTTAAAGAATAGCGTCGATTATGCAAAACAATGTAATAAAATAGGATTCTGACAGTTACATGTATTTAGTGTTTATGTATTGCAAATTACATTTCCATTTTGCAGGTCGTAGTTAGGTCTTAACCTTTTGTATTGATTAAATAATGTTAGAGTATTGAAAAGAAAACGTTTAAAGTGAAAATTGATGACATAAGGAAGCCGTAAGACTTAGGAATTGGATATGTTTTGGGTAACATTAAACATTGTTTTTATTTTTTTTTATGATATTGGAAAGCAAACAAGCAGACGGATTTCCTGATGTTAAGAAATTCACGCCGCCTAGAGACACCAAAGGTGGTAATGGTGCGTTGCCAACCTGAGCACCTACCGGCTACCTTACCCTTCAAACCGGAACACGTCATGACGTTATGGCGGCAGAAATAGGTAAGGCGGTGGTACCAATCCGGGTGAGTCGCTGTTAAACTCTACCACCTAGTCAGATGTCACGGAGTTAGTGACGGTGAGCCTATGCTCGCCTTTTACGAGCTGCCTGGCAAGGAAGGCAAATGGTCTATTCTACAAAGAAGCCCGGACCAACACGGGGAATCGGTGTTGATTTATTTGTCCTTATTAATAAAACTTAGGTATTATGTTAGGGTCTAGGTTCCCTATGCAATGTGCGCACGAACGCACTCCACCCATTAATAATTATGTGAGATGTTTATATTGCTGAAGCCGGGGACGAGGAGCTATAAATTAGCACGACGCGAAAATGCGCTACTTTTCTGAAACGGAGCGAGGTTCCATGTACAGTGTACAGCCTAGTCTTAAAGTATGACCCTAGACCTAGGCTATAATCTAGAGTAAGTAGGAAATACAGATATGTAACAAACTAGTGGGAAACCAGGACCTCAAGATGTCAAGACCTACGCCGGACTTAGAGGCGCAGAGGCGATAAATCATAAAACACGTCTGCTTTTTAGCGTTTTTAGACTAAAAACAATAATGACTACTGGAAAAGTGCTCTGAACAACTCGAAAAGCAGTGTCTAGGAAATAAATCTTCTTAAAGCTTAGAGTAGTCAACTACACTTGCAGAGAACACTTTAATTAATAACAGGAAAGCTGTTTACGAGGTATGAAGAATAATTCACTAAGGTTACAAAAGTTTGTCAAGATAGCGTCTTTTATTAGCTGGGGTTCAGATCTTTGTAATTTTGTGTTAGCAATATACGAGTACATTGTGGATAATAGGAAACATGTCAACGCCTATAGTGTGGCTTCTGTAGGTATCAGATTTCAAATTTATTTAATTAACTGAAAAAGTCAAGAGGCTTTTATCTAATTATAAATCTGCTAGTAAAACAAGAAATCACGTCATTATTAATAGATTATATAATGGACATATATCTTAAAACCTTAGTAGAAATTGTGAATTTTTATTGTGTTTTTTTTGTAACTGTTACAAAAATTCCAAACACTCCTATGTCAAAAAAATTACGCAATAAGAATTTGAAAGCTAGTCGTGGGATCTCAACAATTTGTTTTCCTTCAAATTGATTATGTTTCTTTCCAATCGGAAAATATGTTCTCAAACAAAATAAAAACGATTAAAATTAGTACCTACATCTAGAAATTAGTTTTAAGGTCACATTTGTATAACACATATTATTAACATACACCATCACCGTCCGTTTTGGAAGCATCCCGGTTTGGAAGTCGGTGGCAATCGGTTAACTTTACAACTGCGACCGGTGAAACAGGCTGTTTCTGGGAGAAATATACGACAATATAGTATGAAGTAGTTGAACCTTTATGTACATCTGTAAATAATGTTAAAATTCTGGTATTATTCATAAATATGAACTAAATGTTATTCATGTTAACACTTTGTAAAGATCAATGTCATACACGTGTAGAGTGTATATTATCGTCCACATTTTTTTATGTTATAGGAATGCAAACAAGCAGACGGATTTCCTGATGGTAAGAAATTCACGCCGCCTAGAGACACCAAAGATTGTAATGGTGAATTGCCAACCTGAGGTCAGGATGTTAGGCCTCGAGCAAAAGTAAGTTTACCGGCTACCTTGCCCTTCAAACCGGAACACGTCATGACGTTATGGCGGCAGGAATTGCTAAGGCGGTGGTACCAATCCGGGCGAGTCGCTGCGAAACTCTACCACCTAGTCAGATGTCACGGTGTTAGTGATGATAAGCCTATACCTACTCACCTTTTACGAGCTGCCTGGCAAGAAAAGCAGATGGTCTATTCTGCAAAGGAGCCCGGATCAATACGGGGTAAAAGAACATATTTTTACTTTGATGTATTTGTTTAAATGACAAACTTATCGTTTTCAAATTGTTTTTTAAAACTCGTTAGTTAAGAATACTCGGTAACATTTTACAATATTTTCAATGTATAGATTTACTTAATTTACTTTTTTATAGTAAAAAAAAACTCTACCAGAAAGTTAACAGA
This sequence comes from Calephelis nemesis, assembly GCA_002245505.1. NCBI lineage: Eukaryota > Metazoa > Arthropoda > Insecta > Lepidoptera > Riodinidae > Calephelis > Calephelis nemesis. The sequence goes on along the minus strand of NJDD01001517.1, from coordinate 26,438 downwards.
ATATATTACTACACATTATATTACATATTAAGTTGACCCTTTGATACAAAAATCCAAGATTAACATTTGGCGCCTCAAAAACGTCCGCTAAAAATGAGAACGTTGTTTGAAATTGTACTCTCATTATAATACATGGGTTCTTGTCGCCCAAGTTCACATCGCACGTACGTTGCTTTGTGACAACAATTATAAGTCTTGACCTTAACCTGTGTGAGGATAAGCAAAACGTAAAGTTTTAACCGACTTTGACAAAGGAGAAGATTCTCAATGAGACCGTTTCTTGTCTATTTACAATACAATACAATAACTCTTTATTGTACACCAAATACAAATAAATCACAAATACATTTAAATATTATAGTATTACTCGGCCAATAGCCAACCGATTTTGATGTTTCTTTTTAGAGAAATAGATTACGATTCTGAAGTGGTCTTTTATTAATTTTACGATGATACAATTTGTATTTAAACAAAAATTCATGCATTACTAAGTATAGCTCAAAAACTACCAGTAAGATTACACAATAATAAAAAACTATTACACAATGATTTGTCATCTTTTGAAAAAAATAATAATTAAATCGCTACGTGGTACCTGCCTTATGAAATAGTTGGGAGTCGGTTCTCACAGATTTGATGCGCTTAATTATTACTGTCGTAACTATTTCTAATTTTTTTTATGTTATAGGAAGGTAAACAAGCAGACGGATTTCCTGATGGTAAGAAATTCACGCCTCTAGGCGACGTGAATTTATACCATAGATGCGGCACCATAGATGGTAATGGTGCGATGCCAACCTGAGGTGAGGATGTTAGGCCTCGAGCAAAAGTAAGTTTACCGGCTATCTTACCCTCCGAACCGGAACACGTCATGACGCTATGGCGGCAGGAATAGTTAAGGCGGTGGTACCAATCCGGGTTAGTCGCTGCGAAACTCTATCACCTAGTCAGATATCACGGTGTTAGTGATGATAAGCATATGCTCACCTTTTACGAGCTGCCTGGCAAGAAAGGCAGATGGTCTATTCTGCAAAGGAGCCAAACGGGGAAATTAACGAAACTTTTGAGTGTCACTTTGGTTTGAGAGTGTGCACCTTGGGCATTTCACGTCAACGGGTTGACGACGTCGTCTGCTGCACAGTTAACGAAAAAGGTTTTTGTTGCATTTTTTTTTCTGACCAAAATTATGAAGAAATATTCACAAACATGTTTTAGCTTCAGAATATGTAATTGAACTTGAAACATAATAAACGAAATTATTCAACGAATTTCATTATTTATGATAAAGCATGAAAAAACGTTCAATTAAAATAAAGACAAACAACAAAACAAATGTAATACTTGTCACACTTCATCATCATCATCATCAGCCGGAAGACGTCTACTGCTGGACATAGGCCTCCCTCAAAGAGCGCCACAAGTCACGATCAACCGGGGCTTGTAACCAGCGACTCCCCGCGACTTTGACCAGATCATCAGTCCACTTACTTTCTTTTAATTAAGCGCAATTATTTTGTTTATTTACGTAAATATTTTTTATTTATGTAAATGCTTAAAAAAAGTATCTTCACGCCCATATCCCCGAAGTGGTAGGCAGATGCACAAATAGGGCACCCACGACTAGCCGAAGACACTAAGTCCGATAGTGCGTAACATTTTTTTTTATTAGAAAATTGAAAAAAACAAATTTTAGTTTTGTTACCGGACTTGGGAAGCGAACCCCGGACCTCATGTAGTCAAGTCCAACACCTGCTTTATTGTTATATTTATTCAAGATAAGTTTTTTGACACACTTAAGTTGCGCCGTCTCTATGAAATATAACTCAACGGCAAGACATTATAAATTCTCGCTCCCCTAAACTTAGGGGTAATAAATAATCTCCTTTATTAAATTGTGATAATACTGAACTTGTGAAACGCTAAAGTTTGTTCTTAATGTCCTGTATAAGTTTATAATTACTTATTCCACCCCCTGTTATTGTGACCTTGGAAATAGAAAATACCATATTCCGTCTACCTTCATTGTAGAAAGAAAATAAGCAAACGTATTTCACACGTTTCCTGTAGACTATCAAAGATAAAGCGTTATTTTAATTAATTAAAACTCTGTCGCCAATACCAGCCCTCCTCCGTAAGCTTACCTATATCATCACTAGCATTAAAGATGTGATGACAGGAACGATTGAGGCGTCGGTGCTAGTATAGAAAAATTGTTGCAGTATTCTATCTAGTGACACATAAACTAAAGCTTCTTATGAGCTACTTGGGAGGAAAGCAAGCCTATATTTATAATCAGAAAAACACTCAACATTATAACTGTAAATATTTAAAATCTAAATTGTGAAACCGTGCCTATTACATTTTTCTTCTACCAACAAGTCTTCAGCCAGCGAACAGGAGACATGTTGCTCCCCTTATCCTAAGGTAGTGGTATTATAAGTATCCTCCTTACAGGTCAGTTGTCTCTTGTCCTGTGGCCCGGATGTTAAGCCTAATGTTCAAGTTTACTGGCAATCATACATTCCGAACCGGAATATGAAAATGTCACTTTAACGGCGGTTTTTAACCTAGTTAGATGCTGAACAGCAGTTTATCATCATTAATATTTTTGGAAATTACCTATATTTTATCACGTACTCACAAGTTTGTGGCATCTCTACAGATGGTCTACAAAGAGGACCTGGAGAAGTTTCGTCACGTACATAGAATAAATAAAACTTATGAAAATAATATTAAAGTATTGGAAAATTTGGTATGTAGCCAATAATTAAATAACAATAATCTAGAAACATGAAATCAGAACGATCGTTTTCCAATTTGTATTACTTGGAGCAATCAGGATTTGTGCTGACAATATTGTTGCAATTTCATTCCATAAACGGATTATGTGATTTATGTTCAGAGCTCTGCTTGTGATATGAATTACACTGTCGTATTTACTTGCTTTTGGCTTGTTCGTACTCTTTCGGCGTTTTCTCGATGGATGACTTACATAACGATTACTGTAGCTTATAGCCGTATGCCACCTACTCAGTTTCGTCCCAAAATAAAAAGAGCGCTTGGCATTCCAAAAGACAAATGTATAAGTATGTTTTAAATGATCAAAATGAAGAACTGAACGCGATTCAAAAGATACATTTATCTGAAACCACAGAAGATGTATGTGTGCTTCCTGTAATATAGCCATAAACAGGATAGCTGCACTGCAACTGTGATTATTGGCAACAAATTGCATATATTTTGCGTGTTTTATGTTTTAGGATAGCTAAGAAATAATTACATTCCCTTAATGGCAAGACACAATAGTTAACACCGTATAAATAATCGGTGTCCCTCTATCATATGGTCGTGATCTTATGCAACATGTATCGCGTCGGTGAGCTAACATACCATAGCTAACATAACATACCTCCAGCATGGACTGTATGCATGGATTGTACCAGTATCGGCTAGTTACTGCTCGTAATTTTCCTGACCAGCGTTGCTTTCAATTAGCATTTTTAAATTGTCATTATTTGTCCATGGTGTTGAAGATGTAATTTTGTATTTTTATATAAATGTAGATTACAACTAAGTCAAAGTGATTCTGTTAGTCCGGATCATATTATTAAATTTTATTTGAATTAACTATCGCTGCTATCATATGACACAAACAGCCACTGATTGAAACGAGATCATTGCCATATTATTACAAATAAAATCGTTTATGTTGAATTAAGACTGAATGAAACTTTTATATGAAAAGGGTAATGAATGTAAAGGAAGCTAGACAGGTTTGTCAGGATCGTGAGGTCTGGCACTCGATACTCTCTGCCTACTCCATAAGGGACTTTGCGTGAAGAAATGTGTATGTGTGTGCTTGTGTAAGACTAAATCTAATTAGTGTAAGAATCAAAGTTGTCAATTTGTTAAATGATTACATAGATACCTACGTGAAAATAAGTGTAATACGGCCATTTTGATAAACTTATCAAGAACTGTTTGGGTGGGTAAAATAAATCACTTAGCACGTATGTTGAGGGCAAAGGCAATTCAGCATCGACCGCAAGTGAAATGAAGTAGGTGGCGGAACCCTCACAAGATGGATGTACGGTGGAGTAGGATTCGATGGCAGCAGATGGATGGCGGCGCCGGCAGCCCTGAGTTATGGCGATAAACGACATGGGTTTACTGCTTTTCAAGTTAGACGAAAAGAAGTTTTTACTTCAGTTTGCAGTACACACAGAAAACCGACTTCCAAATGAGTATTAGTAAAAAGTTTTGAAATGACCATATTAATAATTTTAATAGGTTCCGAGAGCTGGTTAACATTTACTAGTAGGCTTTAGAAGCTATCTAAATATTTTTGTAACTGTCATCGAATTACTCTTAAGTAATGAAGACGAGGTCTGACGGAAAATCAGCGAAAACTATCAAATCTTGAATTTATTCAAATCTAAGAATCATTTTTAAATGTACCTACACTATAGAACTAGGTACCAAATCCTATTCAAATTTATTTTAAGAATCCGAAATAAGTGGTAGAGCTGTATAGCAGCTCGTAGGAATTATTGTTATCACTTTAATAATTTCTGCCACCTCTGAGAGAGTAGAAAGTGTTTGTTTTTAATGAAATAAAGGCAAACAAGCAGACGGATTTCCTGATGGTAAGAAATTCACGCCGCCTAGAGACACCAAAGGTGGTAATGGTGCATTGCCAACTTGAGGCCGGGATGTTAGGCCTTGAGTAAAATTAAGTTTACCGGCTACTTTACCCTCCAAACCGGAACACGTCATCACGCTATGACGGCAGGAATAGGTAAGGCGGTGGTACCAATCCGGGTGAGTCGCTGCGAAACTCTACCACCTAGTCAGATGCCGTGGTGTTAGTGACGGTAAGCCTATGCTCGCCTTTTACGAGCTGCCTGGCAGGAAGGCCGATTTTCTATTCTGCAAAGGAGCCCGGACCAACACGGGGAAAGTCTTTTAAATACTTGTCTCCTTGTCTATCCCCCTGCACTCGTTATATGTGTAAACACACCACAGTGAAATCCATTGGATTTAATTAACCTTATCGTGTTCCCCGTCCGATCGTGGTCGCGTGATATTAAAGCCCCTTCAAAAGATAATGTCTGATTAAACTTTGAAACCCTGTTTCTTAGGTAGAATAAAATTAATTATAAATATTTTTTAAGAAATAAGAAGCTGGCGAATTTATTGGTAACAAAAACACGCTAGCTAAGACATCACAATGGTAATAGTGAATATGAAGTTGGTATTTGATACTTCTTTCGCAAGTGAGAGCCCTGTACTGCCTAACTTACCCCTTAAACCGAAAAATGACGTCAACCGAGCACTGTCACATTACACTTGATGGTAAAGTGCTGTGCAGCAGCTCGATAGAATTGGTACTATCATTTTATTTAATGCTCTCGCTATAATGTCTACAAGAATAGATAAGGTGGTAGGCAATGTAGTGTTCCGTACTTATTGCTAGGGTATCCTGTAGACTTCTTCACGTGTTCTTAGAACCCAACAAACAGATTACGACACACCAGTTACATCTAAGGTATCTAGAGGTTCCCGTTCTCAGAAAATCCACCTGTTGATCTATATCATAAAACACAAAAAACTGACAATTTAATGCCAGAAGTAGCTAGAAGAAAAAAATAACAGAAAACTTTTAAAGGTCATGGGCTAACAAGCATTGAAGTACAATATTTTCGTCTGCCTTGAATCACCTACAAAGTGCGTATCCTCAGTATCTTCATAAGCAACCCATATCCCCGAAGAGGTAAGCGAAGGTACAACCAGGGCACTCAAGACTAGCCAAAGACACTAAGGCCCATAATGTGATAAGTTAATGATAGGTTAGAATATATCAAGCATCAGATAGTGTTTATAGTTCTAGGTTTCTAGTGCTATATTGTTTATAATTAAATCTAATACAGGTACAGCTTTTTTAAACGTCCGTATAATAATGTGATTAAACAATGTAATTATATTAAAAGTTTTAAATAAAATAATTAAAAACAACACTTTTGAAAGATAAAATGGATACGCTTGGATAAAATTTTGTAGTTAAAATGCCTTAATAAATATTACACCTTTTTAAGTTTAATATCGATTTAAAAACTATTGCCCAAAATAGAGAGCAAGCGGAATGCAAATTCAATTTGAAGAAAAATTAAATAAGCTTCTTATTAGCGTGGAAAATTTTCATCCGCACAAATAAATTCTCATGAAAAGAAGCAAATTTGAGTAAATGCATGTGAGTGCACGTAGAAGATAGTGCAGGGTGATTTTGTGAAATATTTAAAAGTGTTATGTTCGGGCTCTTTTGTTCCGTAGTGAGGTTTCGTGTCTACAATCCATACCAACTTCGAAAATACTTGTTAAAAAAATAATACTATAGCTTTTTGTCGCGTTTAAAAACCTGTTAGTTTAAATTTTAACCCGAAATTTAAAGGCATTCTGTAGAAATGTGCACTTGTGACAAAAAGTGTGTAAAATGAATTAGCATAAATAATGTGATGTATGTAGTAGTGCACTCTACAAGCTATTATAAGAAACCTTAAAGTGCTTGTAGAGTTAGCCCATTTTAAGCATTAAAGAGATAAGTAGATAGAAAATGTCCTGTTTTTTATGTTGTAAGAAACAGCAAACTTTTGTATGCATTTGGTACGTATTTATTCTATGTTGATGTTTTTTTTGCATTGGAATTATGTGTTTATTGTAATTGAGAATTCAAAAGCTACGAAAGACAGGTGTAACAATGCTCCGCGAATATTAATGTGACAGCAGATGGTCAAATGTTAAAAACACGGTAACGTTATTTAATTTTACCCTTGCCATGTAAATTGAAAAAATGCAAGAGAAGGGTGGTTATAGCAATATAATACATCAAGAACTAGATTAGCTAAATGTCAATGTTATACAATCATTTTAAAAACATGAAATATTTTCCTTGAGAAATGTTCGCTGAAGATAGCGGTAATAAGTCTGAGCTTCTTGCAATACTGTCATTGCTTCCAAATTGTTGGAACTTCAGCGACAATCAATTCATATCCTTTTACCGCTTCACTAAACGAGTTAATATATTGCGGCAAAAACACAAATCTTCTACTTATTTTATATCAGAGAAATGGTGAACATTTTGATTTACATCACATGAACTTATTTAAAGTTATGCTTGTTTATGTTAACATAAATAACAGTAAAATTGCGAAACACTACCCAAAACAGTTTTTTTACCCAATTGCTATTTAATAATTTCTTTTCAAAAGGTAGTTTTCCGAAGTTGTTATAAATTATTTTTATAACGATCCACAGATCATCGCCATCGACAAAGTCCATGAAAATTCGTTCTGTAAAAGTTATTTAAAGTATTCTCCACTGGTCTACCAGCTACTATCTTTAATGATAACATATTATGAAAGCTGAATTTTACAATATAACTTCACATTTATTTCGTCGTGTACGAAATTAAATTCTTCTATAAAAACGGTTCAAGTCAATAGTATAACAATGAAAGTCCAAAAAATTATGTCAAAGAGATTATTTTTTTTTAAATTTAGAGAGTTCAGTGACATATTATAAGAATATAAAGATTTTTTGTTAATAATACAATATTTTAAGTAATTTTTATGACATGTTATTAGTTTAACCGAATTTACCCTCAACTTTTCTCATTTGTAGTTTTTAAAAATTAGAATATAAACTATATCGTCGGCACTTAGTGGAATTCCATTGTTTTAGATTTTTGTAATAAAAACTTGTACTTATTCACTATACACTTTTTTTAATACTTTTTGTTACTCTTTAGCTAACCGGTTGGCTAATATAATTAAATAATAAAATAAACTTATTTGGTTGGATGTTCATATTGAACGTTTAACTAAAACAGTATTTTTATCTTTAGTTTTAAAGTCCCGATCATACTGTAAAAAGTGAAACCGGTTGGTTAGTTGTCTGAAAGAGTAACGAAAAGTATTAAATAAATTGTATAGTGGATATTAAGTATAAGTGTTCACTACAAAAAAGTATGTTTTGAAAATTGAATTGTTGATTCAAGACAGACGAAAACGATTTTATACAGGGTTACTTTGAATGGACCGACCAAATTTTAAAATGAACGGGTAAAGGCTTAAATGGAAATGTATTTAAATTATTTTTGCCAAATTGTTATATTTTTTTTAAACACTAATTTAAAACAGTCCGCTAAAATGATATTTTACTTCATAGTAACGCTATGTCGTACCTTGTACGTGTCATGACGTCAACAGCCTGCGAATCCGAATGTAGGAGCCTGTTTTATGCTTTGTTTACGTTATAACCATGCATATTATATTTTGCGTCGGTAAACATTAAAAACTTCTTTTAATTTTTATTGTAGACAGCTATTTCATAGGTCGAATGGGGATCGATTCCAAAAAATTTTTCAAAATTGGCTGGTGCTTTAGATGTAACCCTGTATAGTTCGTACCGTCAAAGATTATCAAAATAGAAAAATAATCTAAACTTCCGCCGTGGACGAAATTGTGATGTTTATTTAAAAACTAATATTGAGACAATTCATAAAAAAAACTCAATAATTACTGTATAATTTTCACGCATGTTGGCCCACGTCCTTTTCGTAAAAAATTCATGAAAGACACAAACAGTCGTATTGATAACCTGCTCATTATTGAAGTCGGTGAAATAGTAAAAGTATCTTTATACATAAACATAGCTTTTTATAATAAATTTGATGATATTTGTTGTAAGTATGTGTGTGTTACTAGTAATAACTGTGAATCATTTTCTTCGATTTTGGAAGACAAGTATTGATTGCGATGAGGATGATACAGCTAAGTTCAAATATATGTCTCTATCTCTTAGTTTCGTTACACAAGAACTGACGCTACATTGTATTTTATAGGTGAAGTGAAACCCTCTAGGTTGAACAAATGAACTTTGAACTTAAATCTGCCATTAAATGTTTTCAAGCTTATCCAAGTGTAAGGAGACTGCTTCAAAATAAAACGGAGTTTCAAAATCATAGTGTTTGAACGTGAACCTCCAACCTGAATAAGACTTCAGTGGTAAGATCATTAGATCGTGATGTAATATTCCTTTCATTGCCGTTTCTGTGTTTGAAAAATTTAAATAAATATTAAATACGGGCGGCATCGGTGGTTTTATAGGGATAATAAACGCTCCAGTGCTAATGATGAATGATAGCTTTGGATGGTTTGTTTTTCCTTGTTTTTTAATGTTTTTGACTACTGTGAGTAGCAAATAACTACTAAAATGGCGCTCACATCCGTCAAGATATCTTGTCTGCCGCAAGTAGAGTAGTATGAATATTGCTTTATGTACCAGACTTTATAACACAAACTGGAACAAACCGCTAACCATCTCGGTACTTATACAGAAGTCTACAAAGGTAATTTGTGCATCTCGGCAGTAAGACGTGAAGACAGAAAATACAATTTTTTTATATGACTAATTTTATATAAAATTAAAAAAGGCAATAGCCAAAGTTTCATGTAACTCCGCGGTTTAGAAATTATAAAATCGAAATAAGGGAAAAAATACGCTATAAAATTAAATTAAGAACTTTCCAGCCCATTGAAGTCCACATTGTTGGAATTCCTTTCCTCGTTTCGAAGTGAATTCGAGTCTAGTCGATCGGCGATATTTTTTTCTTCAATTAAATATATCTTGTTTGTTTGACCTATTTTGATAAAATCCAACGATCCAAAACATATTATTTCAGAAATAACTTCTCCCGAATCGATTTTTTAACCTAGACTCAAGACGTATGAGTATCGTTATATCCAATTGATAACTGTTGTTACTTATTACTATATTATTATCTTATTTGAATGATATTACTTTTGCTATATACTGACAATGTCCGAAACGCAAGGCTAGGTAGCTTAACCTACCAGCCAGCCAGTCCAGCCACTGAACACAGACCTGTTATATTATAATTTAAACGTCTTCTTAAAGTTACACTAATCAATCGGCACCCTCCAGCTTAATAAATAGACTTACACACTTGGCCCCATTTTTAAGTTTTCGTCTGGCATAAGTTATCAGATACTATTTCGTAGTATCTTAATAATAAAAAGCTAAGACATGTTTTTTGTCCGATCTCTTTTTGTTTTTGATTCGTGTCTGATGATCCGGAAATACGTTAACTAAATTAGAAAATGCTTT
>NJDD01001515.1:114018-125003 GCA_002245505.1 Calephelis nemesis | reverse complement strand
ATAAGGTGTCATTAGCCATGGCCTCTGTGTGTAACCAGTCACCTGAAATATAAAACATTTTTATTCAATATAACAATAATTAATATGGTTTTGGTTCAAACAAACAGAGCTGTCCTTTATGGCTAATAATTATTTAAATGAATGGACAATATACAATATATTTTAATTTGTTCATTTTTTGTTGGGCTAATGTTTTGGTCAACAATGCAATCATGTGGATATAAAAGAATCATACATGCACAAGATATTAAGATGATTTAGGTAGTAGTCCTACCCGTCCAAAGTAGACAAAAAAGGGCTAAAATTATTGAAGATGTACCAGTATAGTTAACCAGATACCATACTTTAGTTTAAAACTAGCAGTTTCATTTAGCTTCACCTGTTTAACTTGGCTTTTACTGCATTGATTTTGATTAAACAAAACCTATGTCACACAGGGATAATGTAGCATTCTAGGGGTGAAATAATTTTTGATATAGGTCCAGTAGTTTCGAAGCCTATTCATTTCAAATATTCGTTATAATATTAGTATAGATAACAAACCATTATGTAATTAGGAAGTGTGGTTAAAAGTTGGCCTTAAAAACTTCTAGTAGTGTTATAAGTTATGGATGTTGAGAAAGTTATACAAATATCTGTATAAAGTGTATTCTCTAATCAAAAGTTTGCCTTAAAAACTTCTAGTAGTGTTATCAGGTGTGGGTGTTGAGAAAGTTATGGAAATATCTGTATAAACTATAAGTGTATCTTTCTATATGGAAGTTGTAACAATATGTTTATATATAATATAATTACACTAATAAGTTTTTACCTAAAAGCCAAACTGTTTCACCATGTTGGTGCGAGGACTGCATGTAGATATTTAGCTCGCTATTCTCCCAAACAAAAGAATCATGATTGGTTTTTCCGAAACATGAATTTACATTTGTGGTTTTGTAATCACTGCCACATACCTAAAAATGAAAGGATAATCAATACATAACATATTTTTATTTTTCAAAGCAATAGACGGCAAACAAATAAGTGGTTCCCATGATAGTAAAAGACAGCCACAGCCTATAGATAATATAAATGTTGTAGGTGCATGCTAATACAGTGTGTGGCTAAGTTCTCAAGTCTACCGGCTACCATATCCTCCAAACTAAAACATGACAGTCATTGTGGCATCAGGCATAAATGAGATGGTGGATCCTTCCCCTGACAAGTTGCTACATAGCACTCTATCACCAGTAGTTTTGTGGGTAAAGAACCAACACAGGAAATACCAAATTAATTCAGTTAAAATACAGGCATTTGTACATTTAGAGAATGATTTTGTTTTCTGCAGACAACACATCCAAAAACTCCTGGCATGCCAAATTTAGTAAAATATCTAAAACATACATTTACAATTACAATTTAATATAACAGAAATCAGAAACCTTATTTGCCTTTTGTTATCACTTACTATTGACTAATTCGCTGTCTAGCTGATTGTGTTGATGGAAAAACAATGTATTTTACTAGAACATATGGGTGTGTAAGAGCTTAAGTCACTTCTTGTATATAGACACTGCACATGTTTTGCGAATGTGTGGCTACACCGACATGTCTGTGGTATAAACTCGAAGCGTAAAAAAATAGAGCAGTGAGTACCTAAAAAAATGTTACTTAGGAGCAAATTGTTAGAACCGTACTTACCATACATTAATTTAATCCACTAAAAATAAACAAAATTGCTGATATTTATAACTTACATTTTCTTTATGACTTGTCGAGAAGATTTTAAAGAAGTCAACCGGCGCAACTCTTGGCAGAGAAAATGAAAAGCTTCTTTAGACAAACGATATCATTTTCGAAACTCTGTCTCGGACAGACCCTCTACAAGGTCGAAGGAGACTCGGATACTTTTTCTTAGAGCCCGGAGGCTTAACCGCTCATCTTTTTTATAACTTTACTCTTTGCCACGCATCTTGAGCTTCAGTAGCTTCCAAGTAAATAAATAGCGAGCAGACAGCACTTTATATTTCTAAATCACTTAAAAGACAATAATTATTCACTAAATGTTACTTATTTGGAATACTTCAAAAATTGGAATTCAAGTTTTCACTTCTCACTTGGTTCTCACTGACAAAACATCAACCGAATGAACTTGACAGTAATAAACTACCGCGTTGGCGTATTCGACTCACTTAAACGCACGTTTCTACGTAAAACTGCCAAAACACTCGCAAAATAGACGAAATACGTCATTAACGCCGTCACGTCTCACCGAGTTTTGCGTTTTTGGCCAAAACACTAGCAATAAAGTTTGCTATAGTGACCACTAGAGGCGCTGTTCAAAACCCTATACAAATTTGAGTTAAAAACGTAAACGCGATGGTAAGTGAAAACTACATGTGGCCAATACACTCGGGGCTCTGCTCTCAACTCTGGGCAGGGGCTCCAGAGTACCAGCTCCTTCCGTTTGACCGCATTCAACGTAGAGCAATTCGAATTGTCAATGACCGGGCAATTACCAATCGGCTTGATCCCTTGGCACTGCGTAGAGATGTTGGGTCCCTCAATGTTTTCTACCGCACCTATCATGGGGAATGTTCTGTGGAGTTGTTTGGCTTAATTCCAGCCGTTTATTTCCACCTTCGACTTCGCAACGGAGTTTAAAGTATCATGCCCACCATCTTGATACGTGGCGATCTACAACTGTGCGATTCATTTCTTACCTCGCACAACATCTTTGTGGAATCAGTTACCGAGGGCGGTATTCCCAAACAATTATGACTTGGGGACCTTTAAGAAAAGAGCGTACTCATTCCTTAAAGGTTGGCAACGCATTTGTGATACTCCTGGTGTTGCGGATGCCCGTGGGCGGCGGTGATCACTTTTTATCAGGTGACCCACTTGCTCATTTGCCTCCTCTTATTATATATTTATTATATATTATTATATATATATAAAAGTAACTCTGCTAAAAATCTTGATGATTGAACTTGATCTTCTTCGCCAGAGGAATGCCAATTTGCTCATGATAATTTACCTCAAGCGTGATGTCAGCTGTGATTTTTATTACCAAAATCAGACTCCACAAATACACAATCATGTTAAATCCTTACAATATATTGAGTATCTTGACTATTTAAAAATATTAAACTGTATTTATTCATCTATATTATAATTACGTATATATTATAAGCATAACCAAAAAAAAATCAATATCAGGCGATTCTGAGTCAATTCTAAATAAATGATTGATATTTTAACCTCAATATTGAAAAAACACATGTGTAAACAAAATTAATTAAAAGTTAAAAGTAAGAATTAATTTATTCCCCTGGAGCTATTTTTAATTGTGAAACGATTAAATAAATATCTTATTTTGCTGCTATTATAATGAAAAATATGATAAATGTATGATATCAAAATTTAGCGAAGTGTTCTGAAAATGAATAAGAAGCGTTTCCAATTTTTTGCCATGTGGTAATAACACAAAATGTGTTAAAATATCTAGTAGGTATATGTGTTACGCTTAAATAAGGAATCCAATTGAGCGAACCACTTTTTAATTAAATGATTGTAATAATTTAAGCGCAGTAATCCTACCTAATATAAGAAATAAGAAAGTTTGTATGTTTGTTTGTTACTCCTTTATGCAAAAACTGATAAACCGATTTTCATGAAATTTGGCATACGCATAGAGGGTAACTTTTATTAACACAATGAATAGTTTTTATCCCGAAAATATATATTTTGTTATTAATTAGGTTATATCAAGAACAAGAAAACGACTTAGATTTCAAGATCTCTGTCGTTTCAGAGTAAAAAATTGATTGTGTTCTCAGATTTACCTGGAATTCCATGATCAGAACAATACCTACTTCGAAATGAGACCACCTAAAGAACAATTTTAAAAATAAAACAATTTTTAAAATAGGTTGAGAAATGACGAGGAAATCGATAAACATACTAATACAACGTTAATACTGTGTGATCTTGGTATGGCTTGTGAATTTTACTTCATAACGTACAATTTTTTTAGAAGCTTGGCAAGTTATTCATCAAATGTGATACAAGAGATTCTTTTTAACTATCTGGATCAGAAATCAATCTTAGAAAAGAAAAGAATAAGTGATCAGGATATCCTATGCTATCCTATTCTGTCCAATTAGCATTGCCGTGTAGTTAGATATATATTTCACCTTAAAGGTGCCTAATTGGTTACATTTATCTATGAGGATAAGTAGGTAATTGGAGTTCTGTACTTGTAAATTTAGACAGATCTTCTGTTTATTGCATGTGGTAGCAATTTTTGTACTAAACAAAAATGTTTGGCAGGATATCCTGAACACTTTCATTATTGGTACAAATACTTAAATTTATTTTACAAATTGACTTGCTTAAAAACACAAATCACACAAATCGAATTCTCCAAAACACTAAAAGGAAAAGGTATGGCAGAGTAAGTCTAAGATCCAACATAAGAAGTTGTTTGGTCTGTAAATGTTCATTGATAGGTTTTTCAGCTTTCAAAATGTATACTTTATGCCCAATACCATAGTTGCAGCAGATGGGACATAAAAAAAAAGTTTAATGACAAAAACTTATACGTCAGATAGCCAAGAATCATTTCGACCACGTCAGCTTATAAACAAAAACATCTGCATCGAAATCGGTAAAACCGTCCAAAAGTTATGGCCACAGACATACATAGGGGAAAGTTGGGTATATTGGACCACATGTTAAAATAGACCACCCCTAAAGCCCCGCTTCGTAATAATTTGATTTAAAAAACGGCACCACCTAACGATGTGCCACAAACTTCATTGTGCACCGGCCATTTTGATTTTGGCATGAAAACAAACGTGTTGTTTCTGTTAACAATAATGTCATTTTCAGATTTTGACTTTAATTTTAAGTGATTTGTGCTAAGGTCGTAACTAAGTGAAAGGTAAGCTATAAGGGTTTATATTTTTTTGTATATTCGTAATGTATCTGCAAATAACTGGCTAAAGCTATTCGGCGACTTTGATAGGTTATTTTTTTGTTTTGATTTTATTTCTTCGAAATTATGCAGTTCGATAAAATGGACCACATGTAGTTTGATAAAATGAACCGGTCCAATTTACCGAACTATATTTTTTTACATATTAATGAAACAAAGTACCTGTTAAATTTGTTTCCTTTTTACAGATGACCATACAATAAGTAATATGATAAGTAATGATTTTACTTTTATAGACAGAGCCATAGTTTTGGATAATTCAAATAGCTGCTTCTCTGAAAATTCTGGTAATGAGTCTGGTACATGCAGATTAGATTACTGGGATAAAATGGGCCAATAGTTGACTTGCCATCTATCACATTTTGGGACTTAGTGTCTTCGGTTAGTCATGGGTGCCCTGGTTGTGATTTGCCTATCTCTTTAGGGATATGGGCGTTAAGATACTTACTTACAAATATGCGTAATTCAAGGGTACTTCCTAAGAGCCTAAAATGCTGAGATGTTGAATATAAACAAATACAAAAACCATCTAAGTTTGGATTTTTTACCACCACATATTACAAACTAGGTAGTTTGTATGAGCATATACTACTCACAACAGAACATTACCGAGTCGCTATATTACAAGGCGGACCTTTAATATAAATAGAATTACGAATCTATCGCTTATCCTGCTTTCAAGCACGGAACACAACAATGATCAGCACGGATGTTATGACGACAGGAATACGTAAAGCCTCAGCATCGGTCATTTTACTATCATCTAGTATAGTTTGTAGTACCTAGTTTAGTATTGTCATAGTTTTTCCCCGTGTTTGGTCCGGGCTCCTTTGTAGAATAGACCATCTGCCTTCCTGTGCCAGGCAGCTCGTAAAAGGCGAGCATAGGCTTTCCGTCACTGACACCATGACATCTGACTAGGTGGTAGAGTTTCGCAGCGACTCACCCGGATTGGTATCACCGCCTTACCCATTCCTGCCGCCATAACGTCATGACGTGTTCCGATTCGGAGGGTAAGGTAGCCGGTAAACTTCCTTTTGCTCGAGGTCTAACATCCCGTCCTAGGTTGGCAACGCACCATTACCACCTTTGGTGTCTCTAGGCGGCGGGAATTTCTTACCATCAGGAAATCCGTCTGCTTGTTTGCCTTCCAATATCATAAAAAAGGACAACTTACAAAAACAAATTACATTTAAATTATTTAATAGAAAATATAGTATATCCAAAATAACCAAAATTCAATCGGTAGTTCCTTTAAGCATCAGAGTCTATTTTTCGCAAAAACGAACGAATTATGTCCGTCCATTACGAGTGCATGAGCATATCCTGATACGCCTGTTATAAATTTTGCATGATGAAATAGTAGTAGCTGGTTACTCTCGTGAACGCTGATGGTACTCCCATTTCGCAGCCACTTAGTGACATAAACGAAGCAATACCCACCTGAAAATGAAACAATCTTACACTAATAAAATCCCCTCCTCCCCTTTTGACTTATGGCTTCTGTTTCAAGAATTAATCGCTTGTATTGGCAATTGCATTTTCTAAACCTTTTGAAGAGGAAATCTTAAAGAGGGGAGTTTATGTTTTAAGATCTACCATATTCCTATGATTTTGATGAAGTCGTAAGTCTATGTAGCGAATAAAAATGTAAACGCGAGCAATAGCAGGTGATATTAAATCCTATTAATATTATAAATCATTTTTCATTGATATGGATCCAAACTACCTCAAGTTGTTTAAAATCCTGCTTTAAAATATTTGAAACAAAACTACAGAAGAAATAATCCTATTAACATTATACATGCGAAAGTTTGTATGTATGGATGTATAAATGTATGGATGTTTGTTACTCTTTCACAACATTATAAATGCGAAAGTTTGTATGTATGGATGTATGGATGTTTGTTACTCTTTCACGCAAAAACTACAAAGCCGATTACGATGAAATTTGGTATGTAGGTAGCTGAAGACCCAGAATAACATATAGGCTACTTTTTATCCCGGAGTTCCCGCGGGATTGGGACTTACGCGGGTGAAACCGCGGGGCGCAGCTAGCCACTTGCCCACAGACAGTCCGTGGGCACTGCAGTGCCAATTTTTTTTTACGCAGAACTGTTAGTGGCACTACAGTGCCACAACCTCAAAGCGTTTGTAAAAACTTGTTTATTACGAATCGGTTGTGTATCTGTGCCTCAGCTGTAGTATTTAATGTTAAGAAAGAATCATAGATGGCGTAAAAACCTAGTTCTATCCATTTTGATGCGCTGTTTTATCGACAGAGCAATTTCAAAGTGACATGTTTTTTTCTGTGATTGAGTAAAAACTGCTTAAGAAGAATGTCGTCAATATTTTCATTTTATTACTTAAGTCTTAAAGTATGATTTCGTTTAAATTTCTGGATTAAATTCTTTTTACAGTGATGTATAAATATCATAACCTTTCATTCTGCAAAGTTCATATTTTTTGCAAACAATATAGTCAAGTTCTGTTTGTGAGTAAACATGGCTGGTTTTGTTGTTATTTACGAATTGTCGAATTTAAGTTTTATACACTATACATATTTTCAACTTTATTGATGCCTTATTTTATTACCTATCCAGTAGTATATTTTTTTTTATAATCACGAATATACTTTTCTTTCTACAAACGTTTTTATAGGGACAGGTCACGCGATTTTTCTTGTGCATCTATCGAGCGATAACGCCGGACAGTTCTGGCACATCACTGTTTGCTAGCGCGAACAGTCAAGTGGCTAGTTAATAAATAAATATTCCTGGACAAATCACACAAATTTAATCTAACCCCAAAGTAAGCAAATTATATGCTTGCGTTATGGGTTTTAGTCAACGATTCTGTTACATAGAAATACTTATATAGATAACAGAATACATTTTAATAAACACCCAGACCCGGAAATGCAGACATCTAAATGTTCATCACACAAATGATTGCCCCCATCAGAGCATCGCGATTGGTCCATGAAGTTAGGCGTGTACGCTAGCCACTCGACCTACGACTTAAATGAAACTCATTATAAGTTATGTCACTAACCAGAACGGGTCGTCCTTGCTGGAAAATGACGAGTGGTCCTCCAGAATCACCTTGGCATATACCACGACCGCTACTACCTCTAGTGCAAATGTTGGTGGGCTGGACCCATGGTGCTTCGAACCAAACCTGGCACTCCGCCACAGGCATCACTTGCAGTTCCACATGATGTAACATGGTATCCACTGGTAGTACGAATTGAGCTAAAAAGATTCTTTTTAATACGAAAGGTCAGCGAACAAGCAAATGGCTTTCTTTGGTGGTAAGAAACAACTGTGGCCAATATCCACTTTACATGTTGTATATTCGTCGCTGTCCTGTGATCCGAACGTTAAGCCAATTGTACAAGACTACTTACTGGCTTCCCTATAATCGGGGCCAAAATATTTGTGTCATAACGGCGACAGAGTTATGAATTTCAGTGTCCTTTGATGAAATTGGTAGAAATATGGGACCAATTTTAAATGAAAAATTTGTTATTTCGGTATCCAATGTTTGCACTTGTAATTTGAAATTACATACAATGACAATGTATGACAATAAAATTATTAACTTAAGTTCATTTCTTAGATTTAATTATAAAATATATACTTATATACAGCGATATTGCTATTTTTCTCTTAAAGTATTAAGAAAGATAGTAGCTATCTTTAAGACAAAGATTAAAGAAATTGAATCAGTCGATATCTCTAATATAAGCTGTGTAAGAAATAATGTTAAAATGAACACTTCAGCATGTAATAAAAATAAATTAACTTATAATGTAAAGCTTATACACCAAAATATTCAGGGGCTAATGGGCAAAGATTAAGAATTGGACTTGTTTATAAACTGTAATAATGTTGATATTTTGTGTATAACCGAACATTGGCTTAAAAGCCATCAGCTCATGTTTATCTTCAATGGTCACCATGTGGCTAGCTCGTTCAGCAGAATACGATCATACATGGAGGCTCTTTGATTATAGTTAGTAAAAATATTAAATTTAAAGAACATAAAGACTTTGTAAGCCTTTCTGTCCACCGAGTTATTGAAATTGCTGGTGTTGAGTTTGAGGAATTTTGTTGTGTTGAGTGTATATAAGCCCCCTTGCGCATCTTATGATGTTTTCGAAAGCAAAACGGAAGATACATTATTTAAAACCTCGAATTTAAATTCAAATACCATTATGTTATATTAACATGTTAGAACCATTAACACTTTCATTGAAATTTTTAAATATATTTAGGTCAATAACTCGCACAACATTTTCTTTGCTACATGTACCACTTGTATCGTTAATGTATTTAAAAATATATATTTAAAAATATAAAATGTATATAATGACACCCTTCAACAAAAGTGTCATTAGCGAAATATATTCTGATCATTGCGGTTTACTAGTTAAAGTACCAAGAACTGTGCAAAAAGCTCAAAGAAAAGACATTGTTTTTGTTCCAATCAGTGCTAGGAAATTTGCCAATTTTACCAATTTTGCCGTACCATGATGACCCAAATGAATACACTATTAATTCAATCTGTTAATCATAATATATAAATGGCATTGGCAACATTGGGAATTTATAAAAGTAGAAAAATATTATTTGAGTTATAGAATGAAAGAACATATAACCAAACCCTAGTGTGTAAAGAATATGTAAAAAAATATATTTTTGAAAAATATAAGTAAACAACCTTCAAATAAAATAAAAACTACATGTAACATTATCAATTGTGAAACCGGGAAAACCAGAATATTTAATAATGATTACTGTTTGAAGATTGACAATGTGAAGATAAAAGGTGAATAGGACGTTGAAATGCAGGTTGAACATTTTTTCACCAATATTACAGCAGAAACTACTAGAGTTCTTAACTCTTCACCAAGCACTGCAGAATCATTATTTAAGCAACATATAACAGAGTGGAATAATTGTGTTGAATTTTCGGTTGTTGATAAAAATTATGTAATGAAAGCCTTTAAATAGTTAAAAATGAAGATTACATTAGATTTGCGGGGTCATTCTCTAAAAATGGTTGCTTCAATAATAAATATAGTTGCTCCATACCTAGCCATAATATTCAATTATTGTGTTTCAAATGGCGTTTTTCCTGACCTAACGAAACTTAGTAAGGTTATACCTCTATTCAAATCTGGAAGTTCGTCTGATCCCACCAACTGTCGATCTATCTTCGTTTTGCCTACCCTAAGTAAAATATTTGAAAAAACTATACTTAATCAAATTTACCAATTGGGCTTATTTCATAATAAACAATTTAGTTTAACAAAGGGTAGTTCAACAGTCGACGCGGGTGTTGAATTGTTAAAAAAAATTGTGAATCCTTGGAAGTTGGAGGACTCTCAAGATGCACTGTATTTGTTAAAGGCATTTGATTGCGTTAACCACGACACTCTGATCAGGAACTTTGACACTTATGGAATAAAAAATAAGTAGCTTGATCTTATGATTTTTTATTTGAGCGAGAGAATTCAGATAGATCGATAGTGTAAAATCAACAGGTGCTGCTTTTACCATGGGTGTCCCCCAAAGCTCCATACTGGGACCATTTTCGTCTCTCAGATACATAACGGCATTATTAACATTATGTTTATAGATTATTAATTTATAAGCTATTTAGTAATAGTAAAAAATTTTAATTATATTATTCATATTTTTAAAGAAAGAAACACTTGTACTGTTTTACTTACCTATCACTTATAATTTATTACTTTATTTACATTACATTACATCAGGGCTAAACCTTAAACTACTAAACAATATTTTTGATGTGTAAATATAAATTCATTTATAAAGGGTAGATACAAAGAACTTTAAAACGTTATACAACCGAGTTGCCAGCTATAGACTATTTCACCACAAAATGGTGAAAAAAGTACCATTTTAGAAAATATTAAAAACATGTCAATTGCCTCCACTAATTAATTAATTACTAAATTAAATTTACTATTTTTTAC
>NJDD01001515.1:74415-113670 GCA_002245505.1 Calephelis nemesis | reverse complement strand
TATTGTTTAGTAGTTTAAGTTTTAGCCCTGATGATGCTGTATAAGCGAAACCGGTAGGCTATTAATTACAAAGTAATAAATTATAAGTGATAAGTAAAACAGTACAATAGTTTCTTTCTTTAAAAATATGAATATTTGGACGTTTTACCAAGTGCCGACGATGGAAAGTATCAAATATAATTATATTATATTACAAAACTAAAAGTGACTTTCAAAAAATGTATGTTACTATACTTACTTTAAAAAAAATAAAACAAACAAATGACTTGCCTTACTACGTAAGGAATAATCATGGAATAGTGTTGTTTGGGGATGACACTTCGCTATTATTTAAAGCGAAAAGACAAGTGAGTAAGCATTACGAAACGAACGATGCGATTTTAAAAAGTTGTACACTGATTTAATGTTAACAATCTCTTTCTAAATGAAAAAAAAAACTAAGTGCATCAAATTTTCAAAGTATTAAGTAAGGCTCGTAGCCTAGCGTAAGGCAAGTAGATACCAATGAACAACTCAATGGGAACAAACTTTACCTAGTAGATTCCACCACACTTTTAGGAATCACTGTAGATAAAAAGTTACAATGGTGCCAGTTAATAATACTGTCGACACCGCTAGAATTGTTTATTTTAGTTATTTTCACAGTGTCATGTCTTATGGCATTCTTCTTTGGGGAAACTCGGCTGAGGTAAACACAATATACGTCTTGCAAAAGAGGGCCATACGGGCAATTTATAACTTAGGCCCAAGAAAAAAGTTTAAAGAAATAAATATTGTAACGGTTACTTCTAAATACATTTTTGAAAACTTGTTATATGTCCATAAACATATTTTTTAAGTAAATTGTGATGTACATGCTGTAAACACGAGGAATAAAAAACATTTGTGCATAACTCTCGTCTCCACAGAATCAGTTATTCTTTCATGGGTCAATATATACGTTTTTGCAATAAACTTCTCGAGTATATTAAAGACTTTGCATTTAATGAATTTTACAAAAGGAATTAAATTTAAGGTATGGTAAGGGTTATTATAAGATTTCAAAAGATTTAGAAGACAGAAATGCTTGGGATTAATTGCTCCTTATATCAATTTCTACAAGTTAATTATATTATATGTAAAATACTTTTGTAAATTAGATTCCCAATCCCTCTAAGTTTCTTTTGCCGGATATTCTAATAGAATTATAACAAATATATCTTTGTATAGATCTACGTGAATATTTGTTATATATATTTTGAATTTGAATTTGCCCTATTATCGTGTCATACCTATTACCGTCGATGTTACGATAGACGAACCAACGATTTTAAAGAATTTCTACGCATTGAAATTTAAAATTAATATTTCAAAGTTAAACTAAAAACTAGGTCCAGAAACTGTCTTCCATTCATGAGTAGAACATAATATTTATTTAGTTTAATAAGTAACGAGTTCTTAGGAAGAGCTTATGACTTTTAGAAGAGTAATTCTAGATAGTGTTTTTTAAAGTTTATTTTGTATGTTTGTTACGAGATTATTCGGTTAATATGAAACCGACTTTAATGACTCCTTTTTTGCAAAGGCTGGTCATGATTACAAGGTGGTCCCATAGTAATTTTATCATGACCCGACAAGTTGTTTTTTGAGTTATCATTGCATACATTTTCATCTTTGTTGACGACATCGTTAATAATGATGGTTGACGACATTATTATTAATGATCGCCAACATAGATGAAAACTACATACAGCCGAATGGTGTACCTCCTCTTCTTCTAGTCGGTTAAATACATTTTTATTTAATGTTCATTGGAGTACAGGTCCCTTCAATATATTGCAAATACAAAACCAATATATTATATAATAAAATGCTGCAAGAATAAGAACTCAATTTTTTGGAGAAGTTATACGTAAAGGAAAAGAAGCTATTGGGTACCAATATTTTTACCATCACTTGTTGTCCCATAGCCTGCAGCTATCACCCATCTGCCTTCAAAACTATCCCGCAAGTTGTGGTCAGGGAGAGCAATAGGGCTAATGGAGCCTGTAACAAGGTTGGTATTTAAATAGAGACTTTTTTTAAATCGACTTTTTCTTTCCATTGCGAGCATTGGATTTACAGGCGTGATCTAAGATCCAAGCCGTATGATAACAACATATCAGTAACATTTGTGGTGTTTAGAGGCGACGGTTGTCTCATACTACGAGTATCAATCGAGCCACATGCTTGTTCACAATAGCAGAACATTAAATGTTTATTTGTAATATTATCATCACCATCATCATCAGCCAGAGGACGTCCACTGCTGGACATATGCCTCCCCCAGAGAGCGCAACAAGTCACGATCACCAGCCGCTTGTAACCAGCGACTCATCGCTACTTTAACCAGATTTATATCAAGAGATTTATTTTTAAAAAGTATCTTCACGCCCATATTCGCGAAGAGGTAGGCAGAGGCACAACCAGGGTACCCACGACTAGCCGAAGATACTAAATCCCATAATGGGATAGGAGGCAAGCCTATCGCCAACCGGGCACGTTTCCAATCCCGAGCAACATTTTTTTTTATTAGAAAATTGGAAAAATCCAATTTTCTTTTTGTTGACCGACCCGGGATTCGAACCCGAGACCTCATGCAGTCAAGTCCAACACCGGACCGCTCGACCACAGAGGCGATTTATATATATAGATATAAAAATATGTGTGCCATCAAGAGGTCACACATTCATATTTTTCTTTTAGTATTACAGGTGGGGCTAGCTACGAGAACAACATCTGAAAATAAGGTTATTGTCATACTTACGAGAGAAAGGTACACGAGTCGGTAAATACATTACAACAATGTCATTGTGAAGGTCGTATTGTGGGTGGACCACTACATAAGAAGTGGCAACCCTAAAGCCGCCTGAGGCCATGAACTGAGAGCCAAGTATTACTAATGCCTGGTACGCTTGGTGTTTGAGATCCCTCCAGCAGTGACCAGCAGTGACGAGGCGGTTCGCAGTGATAAGGGAGGAACCGCAAACTGATGTGTCTGGACTGTTTACAAGCATAATACTAAGGCCAGCCTGAAAATATTAATAGCTTAAAACAATAGTTATGCTATTTTATCTATTATCGGAATCATATTATATTTTTTATTTACTTTATTGATATACTCGTACAAATCGTCAAAAAGCATTTTAAAATATTCCACCCTGAAATGTTTTACGTAGATACACACATGTAAGGAATTTTTTTTTGCGGAATTAGAATGTTGATAAGATGTTACAAATTTATTTCAGCAATTCAGCATGTTCTAGCACATTGCGATATGCAAATATTTGTAAGAGATAATTATTTTATAATATGTTTTACTACTACTTATTACAAGTTTTATTTATAAATTTTAAAATGTAATTAAATTCAACCCTATTTGCTGTAAACTACCACTCTTTCCAAACCCTGTCAGGAGAAAAAATAGCAAATCCGTCTCATTGGCAAAGAAGATTTTTGTAAGTATAATAAACTTATCACTATTACAAATATTTTAACGTCATCTTTTTCTGCGATAAATCCATCACACTGTAATATGTTTTCTCTAAGATAACAAAAAAAAAAACAAGTCACATGACTTATATCAAAATAATTGTTATGTAAGTGATTTAAGATTATCAGGAATTTAGCTGTATAAGCGAAAGTACATGCAGTATACAATATTTGGTAAATATTAAGATTTTGCTTTCGAGTGCTAACCAATGCTAGCTAAAACTATTTTTATAATGTGTTGAAACTTACACTTTGGCATTTTTTGGAACAAATAATGATATTTTTCACAAATACACATGTACTTGTATGTGCTAAGATATGCAATCACGAAAAAGTACATTGTTGAGCAATTAATAAAGTGGTTTAAATGAATGTAACTATTCATACACTTATCGTTCATACACATAACCTAATCAATTCCACAAATTTTATCCAAGTAGGAACACTATATTGAAAGAAACATAGGAAAAACATATCCATGATAAGCTAAGAGGAACGCCTAAAGCCTGTCAATAGTCTTAGTATAATTTTAGTGCAAAGTAAATCAAAACGCGATTTCCAATTACGAAGTTACAAATTTTTATTCATAGGAATTGGAAAGTTAGTAAAATTAACATTTTCTAAAGCAACATTATTTTAAAAATACATTTGCTTTTTAATCACTCTATAATGTGCTTGAATTTCAAGTACTTTTGTATTTGTAAGATTTCTTTTCTTTCTCTAGTCAACGTTTTACTTGTTTATTCAACTTGATCATTTTTATTTTTACACTAGATGAGAAGGGCAATATTATCGGACAATAACATTTGATAATGATTGATGGAAGGCAAACAAGACCTAAAGACACCAAAGATGGTAATGATGCGTTGCCAACCTGAGGCCGGGACGTTAGGCCTCGAGAAAAAGTCAGTGTACCGGCTATCTCACCCTCCAAACTGGAACACGTCATGACAATATGGCGGCAGGAATAGGTAAGGCGGTGGTACCAATCTGGGTGAATCGCTGCGAAACTCTATCACCTAGTCGGATGTCACGGTGTTAGTGACGGTAAGCCTATGCTCGCCTTTTACGAGCTGCCTGGCAGGAAGGCAGATGGTATATTCTGCAAGGGAGCCCGGACTATTTCTTTTAATTATATTCCATGACGCTTAATATTTACTAGATCTTTCAATATAATATGTCAAAGATGCCTGTTTCTAAAATTCCAGTGCACTTTTAGATGATACCTTTTTATAACCAATGCTGTTTTGTTTTCCTTTTTGTCAAAATGTGAATAACGGTATTTTCAAATTCATTACGTTTTTTACGCAAAGATTGTTAAATAACATACCACAGTTGAGATGTGAAGAAAGGATAAATTAACAAACACACTTAATCATATCAAGTAAATCAAGTAATACGTACCTACTTACGTATGGATATATCAATGTGAATTTGATAAAATGTAAAGTACTTTACCAAAAATGGGTAAGCGTTTCTTGGAGCGATGGCCCCACCAACAATTCTTCTTCCGTCAACTGTCGCGTTTATTGCTTTTTCCGCCTCCTTGATCTTCTTCGCCAGAGGAATTCCAATTTGCTCATGATAATTTGTCACAGGCGTTATGTCAGCTGTGACTTCCATTATCAAAAATAGGCACCATAAATACACAATCATTTTAAAACCCTAGAATATTTTAACATCTTAACCGTTAGATTTTAAGTTTTGTTTTTTTCTTATACAAACTGAGCGAATGTAATAAAGTTTGCTACGAATAGCTAGTCAAAAGAAATATATGTTATGTGATTCTGGGTAAGAATAACTTCATTACTAGATGCGACAAAAAATAGAAAGAGAAGCACATAAACTAAACTACTTATGTTTAATTTATTATAATGAAACTGATGTAGATTATGCTTTTGTTTACTTAATTCTGAGTATTTTTTATGGCGGAAAATCTTCCATGTGACACAGAGTGTGACAAACCTAACTAACATCATCCTACCGCCTACTACATTGACCAAATTATTTTTAAAGTCAAAGCACAGAAAACAAAATAACTTATTAAATTCTTTGTCAAACTTACCTAAAAACTTAACACAAAGTACATCAACTTTCACATTCAAAAAGGAACCAGATCAAATGTTTTGAAACAATTACAAATCATTAATCATGATGATGATTTCAAAACATTGTTTCATGAATAAATAAATGTGTCAACCGGCAGACGGCCAAACGCACATGGAGTGCAAGTTGGTGCACTTCGTGGTGAGTTCTTCGACAAGGTTTGCTAAGAATGTGACAAGTAAGATTGTTTTTCGTGATTCGTCAGTATTTGTGATAAAGTCGCGTTGGTGGGCGGTGGTAACACTAGTCTAATCTCCGTGTTACTTGAAGACACAGTTACAGTGATTCCGATAAATAAGCGAAATAAAGACTTATTCTATATCTGTTACAATAGATTTCCGTAAAGTTACACCTGATTTGATAAAATAATTGACACAATTATGAAAAGGTTAAATTAATAACTTGATTTAGATTATAAGAAGAAATATAATGTTGGTAATGAATTATTACAAACTGATAGTGAAACCGATGCACTGAAAGGTCAACAAAAGTGTTTCAAATTTCTTGTAGTATTCAAATAACATGGTATTTAAATACCTAATATATGTGTTACACTTCAATAAAAAAATCAATTGAGCGAAAAATATTTGAAGCTAAATACATAGCAATAAAATCATAAATCGTAATAGAAAAAGATCCCAATGCGTTAACAAAATCATGAGGTCCGTACTTACCTAAACATAAGCAATGCACTTTTTTATAAATTACTAGCAGTTTCATGCAGCTTCGCCTGCGTAACTTGGCTTCTACTATACCGATTTGGATGAAATAAAGCCTATGTCACTCGTGGATAATGTAGCTTTCGAATGATGAAAGAATTTTTAAAAACGGTCCAGTAGTTTTTGAGCCTATTAATTACAAACAAACAAACAAAGTTTTCCTCTTTATAATATTAGTATGAAAAAAAAAACAAATTTTATAAGAGGAGACAAACCAGCAAGTTGGTCACCTGATGGAAAATGATTACCGGCGTCCACGGATATTTGCAACACCAATATCACAGTAGCCTTGTCGTTCACTTTTTTTATTAGTTACTGTATTTTTTTGGTCTAACGGTCTTTCCTTAGTATTTAAAGAACAGCTTAAGTGTACAGATGCTTCAAAAATCGGCATTACCGATTACTTCTAGCACTTGATTTCGGGAAATACAAATACTATCATGTTGTCGTTGGAAGGAGGTAATAAAAAATATTCTTTGCCCGTGTTATCAAAAACAATTCACCAAAATTTGCTTTTTTATCTGCCTGAAAAAGAACTTAAATTAGTTTTAGAAGTGAAAAAAAGTAATGGCGTAAGTAATGGGTTTTATAATACAGTTATTAACAACTCACTGTCCGACTTTTCCGAGTGAATCAGTAAACATAAATTTGGTTCTTCTTTAAATATTGCAAAATCACACATACTTAACGAGATTTTGTTAGTGGTTTCTTATCACTCTTTACTTTGACTTTTAAATAAAAATAGATTGAAAATTGCATAATTTAATGTTTCAGAATCATAATCAAACGTTCTAAAAGTATCACAAGATTTGGGGATGGGATAGGTGGTAACGCCTAATCATATTACTGAAGGATTGAGCTAGTAAATTTATTGAAGGGCTTTGCGTAGTTAATCAACTTAATAGGTGCATATTTCAGTTGTTCTCTCTTTACTTTTATGATGATAATAGGCATGGTGATAAATGAAAATGGTTAAAAAGTTAGTTACACAAAATAAAACAATTAATTTTGATTTATTTAATAGAAGAGCAGTAGCCTTCGAAATAATCAGTTACTTTTTCAAATAAGCATCGAGTACCTTTGCCTATCAGAGAATGTTGCTGGGAAACAACGACCGAGCTAATTGTGTTCGTCCATTACTTACTATGTTATGATAGTGACTAATATGCCTGTTCTTACAAATGTTTCGTGATGAAGGAGTAGAAGCTGGTTACTCTCGTGAACACTGACGGTAGCCTAATTTCGCAGCCATATGCTGACCCGAATGAAGTGATACCCACCTGAAAATAAAATACTATTTGTATTCCATTGTTGACTCTAGGCTCCTTTTGAAACTAAAGAACAGTTGGAAAACTTATAAATAATTTATTTTGCCATGTGTGATTATGAAACGAAAAATAAAAAAAATGAAAATAATTAAGTTGAACAAGATAAGTTGACGCGAAAAACACTGTACGTCTCATCATTATTTCAGCTCTATAACTGCTTAATATGCCCCACAAATTCTGCCCTCTTCTTTTCAGATTTATCGTATATGATTTAACCTAGTCGTCAGTAACAAGTATACGATCAAAATGCCTATGATAGCAATTGATTCAAAAACTGGAATATAAAAAAGATATACAACTTACAAGAACTGGTTTTCCCTTCCGGAAAGTGAAGAGTGGTCCCCCGGAATCACCGCGGCATATACCGCGACCAGTACTGCCACTAGTGCAAATGTTAGTATTCTGGACCCAATGTGGTGTGAATCTAGACTTGCACTCCTCCAGTGTTATCACTTGCAGTTGTACATGATGCACTAAAGTGTCCACTGGTACTTTGAATTGGGCTGAAAACGAATTAGTTAACGGTTGGGCTCTTACTAGACCAAATGTTATGTTCATGTTACTCATTATGATTGTGGCGAAAGTACTAGTTATACTTCGCAATTTAAGATTTGGGATTCGGCCATATTGTGTGTAATAAAAATCTCAAAGTTACAACTAATAATTTTAAAATTGAACACTTACAAAGAACCCCCAAGAAACGGACTATTTTAAAAATCTAATACATAAACACACACATACTTGTAAATTACAACACCTCTTTTTGACGAGCTTTAGATAAACTGAAAAGATTACGAAACATAATACGATAACTTTTGAAGTATGATCCATTAACCACCTCTCGGATTTTACATCAGGTCCTTTTCATGAAGTCCGTCATCAGGAAATATAAGAAGATCTAGATAACGAATCTTATTTTAATTATTAAATCCAAACTCGACGGGATCAGGAGTAGGCATTCCAGGGACACAAGTTTCATCCTCAGACCAGTTCTCTCGAATCTCACTCACTTGCATTGGTATTGAATGCCAATGCAAGTGAGTGAGATTCGATTCGATTTCAATGTTAAGTCTCACAATTGTCCGAAAGTGATATGAATAACCATAGTGAGTCTGACATCCATTTTATGTGAATAAATTCATTAAGTACATCCTCACCATCACTTGTCACCCCATAGCCTGCAGTCGTCACCCACCTGCCATCAAGATTATAGCGTAAGTTATGATGAGGGAGAAAAATAGGCTTTATGGCACCTGTAACAGTAACATGGTTGGTTGTTGAATAAACTTTTTTGCTGATCATGTATTCGTAAAACAATAGCATCACTTTTAGGTTCTTCACTAGCTGAGCTGCAAACACTGGTCACAGTAATTGTAAAAAAGAAGCTTACATTTGAATGCGATGAGAACCAAAGTTATAGTTTTTGAAAGAGATGAAGCCAGAAAAAATGTAAGAGTTTTAGTTGATGATGTAGTGCTAGAACAAGTGAATGAAATTGTATATTTTAGTTGTGTTTTCGCAGGAATGGAAGGTACACCGAGAATGTAGAAAGGAGAATGTGTGCAGGTAATAGTGTGAATGGAGCGCTGGGTAAGCTCTTTCAGAGCGAGGATTTGCTTTGAAGTGCTAGACTCGCTTTGCATAATTCTGTGTTTATCCTAACGTTGTTAAGTGGAATCGAGAGTTGGGTATGTCAGAAAAATCATGAAAGTAGGGTAAATGGTCGTAATAAAAAATAGGTCGAAATAAAAGCGCTACGGAACCACTGACGGCGTTCCTAGCAGTGATATCAAAGAAAGAGTGGTGATGAAAATAAGTGTTGTCAAGAGTCTCCGAAACTGGCGTGTTTGTATAAAAAGGAAAATGAATGTGGAGAAAGCAAGGCTGGTCTGCCAGGACTGTGAGGTTTGCACTCAATACTCTTTGCCGACCCCGCAAGGGACTTGGCGTGAAGATATGTGTATATGTATGTATATTATCACTTGTATCCAGTAAACGCCGTCACGACGGCGTGCTAACAGTTTTTGTATTCAATTTTGGGAGGAGTAGCATTAGACTTGCATCCGTCGTGTAAAATCCCGGCCAAATGACAACGATACTTTACCTGCTACATAGTAACATCTATTTCTTACTATCAGGCGAGCCGCCTGCTTATTAACTATTGTTTAACATTTAAAAAAATCCAAAAAAAAATATTACCAAAACCCTGGTAAGCAGGATTAGTTTTCTTTTGGTTTTAATTTGTAATCCTCTTGTATCATTAGAAGTGTGGTTATTTAAAATATCTTAAAGTAAACTAATCTTAATCTTTCTTCCGTACTTACGAGAGAAAGGCACACGAGTCGGTAAATATACTATAGCAATATCATTGTGTAGATATCTTGGGTTGAATCGCGGGTGGACCAGTACATGTGAAGTGGCAACCCTAAAGCCTCCTGAGGCCATGAACTGTGAGCCTAGTATTACGAGGAACTGAGAAGCTTGGTGTCTGAAATCTCTCCAGCAGTGACCAGCTGTGACCAGACGATTAGCAGTGACCAGGGAAGAACCGCAAACGGATGTTTCTGTCATGTTCATAAGCGTAACATTCATGCCAGCCTGAAAATATTAATAGCTAAAACCTCATGCTATTTTTTATTTGAACAGATGGCGGACAAGAACATGGAGTTCAAACCTCATGCTATTTTTATATGACAAGATAGCGAACAAGCATATCTTGGCTCTCCTTTTTTTGTTATGCAAGAAGCTCCGACGAACCTTTTAATTTACATTACTATCTATATACTACTATAGACTATATATATATGAGATTTTTTATAATGAGTTATTGTCTCTAAGTCGTCCATTAACCTTTCATATATATCTATATTATTGGGTGTGGATATATTAATAAAATTTATTTTAGTTTTTATTCAAATGTTATACTTTGTATCGTTAACTAACTACACTAATAAGACAAGCATAAAATTTACTTGGTTTGGAATCAATTTGTGTGATTTTTTATTTCTAATCCAGGGATATTTATTTCTAATGTCAAATTAAACATCAGAGTAATGTTTTTTTTATGATAACGGAAGGCAAACAAGCAGATGGATTTCCTGATGGTAAGAAATTCACGCCGCCTAGAGACACCAAAGGTGGTAATGGTGCGTTGCCAACCTAAGGCCGGGATGTTAGGCCTCTAGCAAAAGTAAATTTACCGGCTACTTTACCCTCCAAATCGATATTAATAATAAATTAGATTATTAATAAAATAGAACCAAAATTTTATACAAGCATGTTAAAGTTATACACAAAAAGTATAGCTCAATATTATAAGTATATATAGTAGTATAAGTATTGTTGTAACATAAAAATTGGACAAAGAAACAAACACACTGTCGCATCTTTAATACTATGAATTGTTTTGTGGTTGGATAATAATGTGAAAATGATGAAATACAAGTTAAAGGTATACTTTACTAAGAATGGGTAAGCGTTTCTTGGAGCGACGGCTCCGCCAATGATTCTTCTTCCGTCAATTGATGCAATGATAGCATTTTCCGCCTTCATAATCTTCTTCGCCAGAGGAATGCCTATTTGCTCATGATAATTTACCTCAGGCGTGATGTCAGCTGTGATTTCCATTACCAAAATCAGGTTCAACAAATACACTCTCATGTTAAATCCTTACAATATATTGAGTATCTTGACTGTTTATAAAAATATTAAATTGTATTTGTTAACCTATATAAAATCATATTATATTGTAAGCATAACCCAAAGTAAAATCAATATTATGCGATAATAATTCCATTTGAAATAAATTATTAATATTCTAATCTCAATATTAAAAAAGCACATATATAAACAAAACCATGTAGGAAGAATTAATATATTACTGATGGCATTATCGATTATAAAAGGATTAAATAAATGTCTTGTTTTGATGTTATTATAACAAAAGTATAATAAATATGTGATATCAAACTTTAGTGAAGTGAGTGCTCTGAAAATGAATAAAAAGCGTTTTCAATTTTTCGCTGTGTGGTAATAACAAAATGTGTTTTAATATCTAGTATATATGTTACGTTTAAATAAGGAATTCAATTGAGCGAAAATCACTTTGTAGACTAATGTATTGTAATAATTTAAGCGCTGTAATTGATAGCGCCCACTGTTGACCGGGCGGAGCGTGTCGGGCCGGGGCGCATCGCATTGGAAAGCCCACTGATGCGGGCCGGGCCGCATCGCATCTCAGAACCAAAGTAGAGCAACGAAATGTAGAGGCCACTCGACGTTAAAATCGTCAAGTATGGAAAGTTGCGCCATTTAGTAATTGTCATACGAATCTTCAAGTATGGAAAGTGGCGGCTCTAGTAGTTGTCGTTAAAATACCATAGTGCTCTTTTCTTAACAGTAATATAAGGATCTTTGATCACTGTGGGCCGCATCGGGGTATGCGCGCGGGGTGCCTCACGGAAATCCGCCCCGATGCACCCCGGCCTAGTGGGCCATATAATATGTATGCAAGCGATCTAGTCAGATTATTGCGCTGCGATGCGCCCCGTTCCGGCCCGTCCAAATGGGCGCTATCCTTAATACTACAAAAAATAACGACTTTAATTTCAATAACTATATCATTTTAGAGTCAAAAATTAATTGTGTTCTTAGAATTTCTTGGAATTCCATGAGATGATGAGAATCTTCGGAACTACAATTTTACAAATAAAAATTTTTTTGGTGTAGGTCGAGAAATGACAAGGAACATACGAATAAAACGTTAATACAGTAATTAATTTTACAGTAATTAATACATTTAATTCTTTTAAGTACGTATGGCTTGTGAATTTTACATAATAACATACAATTTTTTTATAGAAGCTTGGCAAGTTATTCAAAAAGAGACTTGCTTTCTTTGTAACTATCTGAACCAGAAATTAATCTTAGAAATGAAAAGAATAAGTGATTATTCAATATCCGATATTTCACAGCTCCACATATTCCTTCATCTATAATTACCTATAATAAATTTGTGGATTAGTAAATTTTCTGAAAAAAATGTGGAAAAATTGACGCAGGCGATTAAAAAGGGGTAACAAATTTCTATAATTTTTGTCTATTAAACTATTTTTTTATTATTTTTTTTTTGCTAATATGTTGCTAACCACGAAGTTTTTACAACTTCACCAGACTATTTATTTTATTAACCAAGATTTCTCTCTGTCTGCATAATGACCGCGATTCAGGCCGAATCTATTGAACCATGACAAAATTTGGCTAGTAGATACTTTATGTTTTAATAAAAGTTATATGAGAAAGGAGAAGGACTTGCCTAATTTCCTCCACATGCATTACTTATTTTATACAAACACGCTGGTTTCGAGGAGTCTTGCCATCCATTGGAAAAAACCCGATTTGATCGTGGAATATCAACTGAAGTCTCTGAAATTGGAAATGAACTAGTAAAACCTAACCTGTACCAAACTTCTGTTTATTTCTTTCCGTTCTAGATTTCTGTTCTAGGATTCATCTGCTTAGATTAAATATTCAAATAACTTAAAAAATAGCAAAGGCGTGTGATAGCATTACGATGGAAGAAGTTGAATGGGCGATAAAAGTATGAAATATGGTAAGAGTGCGTGTGTAGATATACTAAGATGATCAAAATAAGTAGTGCTACCGTTTAGGACTCTTTAGTGATATAAGGTAATAAAATAGGTGATAAAAGTTGACATATCGATAAAGCACCCGAATACAGGAAGCGTGTGGTCAGCGGGCTCTTGCATGATTATTGCTTACACGTGTACGGAACTGTTTTTAGGGTCAACAGTTTGAATTGTTTAGCATCCAAGGTGTATGGAAATGTATTACAAAGGGGGAAGAGAATATATGAATCAGGTTTTTTCGCTCTCCTTCGCCGTACAATAACATCTGGCTATGGCTCTAAGAGTTCTTCGTGGTTTTCTAGATCTTAAAATTCGTTTGAGCGTTAGACAAAAGGACTTCTGGAACATTTTGTTGGAGTATGGGATAGATGGATTCTTGCTGCTGATTGCTGCAAACATGTGTGTTGGTGCAAATCTACACGTCGCTTTGGTTTGATATTAACATGGGATTCATACAGGAATGTGTGTTGTCTCATCTTGTAAACAAACACCTTCTAAGGTCAATATCAAATTTATCCTGATTATGAAAATGTTAATAGGTGCACAATTGGTAAGCTGCCTGCTGAAGGGGGATGAAAGAAAAACGCTAAAATTTGGTTTTCTTTTAGCAGTGATTGCAGATACAACGCTGATATGGAAAAGAGAGTATAGGTATGAAGGGAATAGTGTGAACGGAGCGAAAGGTAAACTCAAAGCGAGATTTCGAGTTATGGTGTTACTCTATTTGCATAATTACGTTCAAATTGCAACGTTACCTTAAGAGAGCAAGAGGAAAGGGTGCCATTAAAAGCATCAAATAATAAATGTGTTCAAAATGAGGGAATTACGGAATAACTTTGGTGCAACTTTTGCCGTTCGAATCAACAACAGCATTCAAAAAGAAATTAGGATTAAAAGAAAGTGTTTGTTTAATCATGAGGAAAGAATGCCAGATTAAAGACAAATCAGATTATTATATTACTAAAGGTACTGTAGGAGCTCGGTTACGAGTAGTCTCGTTCTATCGCTCCTATGATGGTAGCAAATACGGTCACAACACGTTTAAATAAGAATGGTCTAATTATAGTTTTTTTCGAAAAGAAATAAAACAAAATAATGTCGAAAATTTTAATAAAAATGTATTTTATATCAACAACAGTTCATTTTTTGAGGTGAGCATTATTTACATGTATCAAAGAATGAAGTTGCACTAAGTTGAGTTTAATCTATTACCTACTATGGTGTTGTCCTGATAAACATTTTATTTCAAATTTTCCATAATGAAGGAGTAGTAGCTGGTTACTCTCGTAAATACTGACGGTTGTCCGACTTCGCAGCCTCTCGATGACCCGAACGAAGTGATACCCACCTGAAAAGAAAACATTATTAAGCTTGTCTATTCTTTTTTTGACTATGGGCTCATATTTAAATATAGAGAAATAGTCTCGCAGCCAACACCTCAAGAGGTAGAATTGGCACAGTACGATTGGTAAAGTTCTATGACATATTATATCCAGCGGTAACATTTTCCATATATTTCATAATGTACTAATTATTTCTATTATACCATGTCACTATGGTTGCAGAAAGACACAAACAGGCGCCAAAATCAATGTACCTGGGATCACAATTATTGTAGCTCTCTAACTGCTGGACATAAGCCGTATCCTGTCCGTGATTTTTACATGTCACATGTCTCATGTACATACGGGGCGTGTCTATATGTCATAATTTTTATTTTTTATATTTGTTTTAATTAATATTAAGTAGGTTCATAGATATAAATATTCTTGTTTTCAATTATTATGATTTAGTAATACTGTTTTAATGGTTTCCTTTATATAGATGTCTACTGAGAAAGTCAAGTAATTGTTAACCTAGCAGCTGTTCCTTTATTACCTTCTTCGTTTTAATATTAAATGAAACAGTAGTATGCTTCGAACCATTAGGTTTTGAACCAATTTCTTTCTAAGTAATATCGTCCCCACTAACAGATTTCATATCACATACGAAAAGCTTTAAACTTTTCGAGAAACAAAGGCACTCAACACAGCTCCTTTCATGTCCATTAACGTAATGCGTTAATTGTTTCTTAGTTATTTTTGCTCAATTAAATGTTCCGTCATAAAGGCTTTACAATACTACTATTTAAATTATGGGCTTCGGCTTTCCACTTTTTACACTTTATACTTTTATTTTTAAATTGGCTGACCTAATCTAAATTTAAGCGAAATGATTAATTATGTGTAATAACAACTCTCTATAGATATCTTTAAAATACATTCGGATTTCCGAAGCTTGACGAATATAGCCGAAGCGTATAATTTAAATAGTACTACTGCACTTTACTTTTGAAGCATAGTTGACATTTTTTGAACAGTATTTAAATAAAAGTGCTAGTCTATGCATCGTTAATAAAAATGTCATATTTGATCAAAGTCAGCCTAAACCTGAAACAGTCTAAACGAAAAGTTGAAAGTCTAAACCTGATAACAGCAGGCGATAAAAGGAATCCGAATTATTGGGGGAAATCCGAATAAAAATCCAAAAAAGCTGTAACACTAACCAGAACGGGTTTTCCTTGCAGGAAAATGACAAGTGGTCCACCGGAATCACCGGAGCATGTACCGCGTAGATTGCTGCCGTTAGTGCAAATATTAGTGGACTGGACCCAGTTTGGAGCGAACATGGACTTGCACTCCTCAACAGTCATCACTTTAAGTTCTACGTGACGTACCATGATTTCGACTGAATCCTTGAATGGATCTGAAAACGAATAAGTTGAATGTTCAGACTTAACCTGACAAGATGGAATATCCATGTTACAAGAGTCTACTAGAGGGAAGTTACAGAGATAATTTAATTGGAACCGTGGTTGGAGTCACAGTTAATCTTAAAAGTGGTCGCAAAAATATGTATTTTGGCAAATGAAAACAAAAAACATATCCTGTATAATTTTGATAAAAATACAATAAATATGTTGTCTTTTCAGATACACCAAGATATATTTACCAATTCAGAAAACCCGTAAAAATTTCAATAAAGAAAAAATAAATAATCTCCTGTGCATTAGTTTCTGAGTACAAACACTTAACAAAATTCAAGAACCTATTATGTAAATTCTCACCATCACTTGTTCGGCCATAGCCTGCAGCCACCACCAGCCTACCATCAAAACTATCGTGAAGGTTAGAATGTGGAAGAGCAATAGGACTAATAGCACCTGTAACAAGGTTATGAATCAAATTTTTCTTTTGGTGTTTACGTTTTGAATTAATGTCGCAATAAAGAAAATGCTCAATATTATCATATTGCGTTACGGAAGGTCGGGTATCATGACATATGCAAGCATGGTATGCATAAGATAGCGACTCACCAGTAACACCAATAGTATCTATGTTCATAGGTGACGGTTTTATCTTACCATGAGGCGACTTACTTACCTGCTTGTTTGTATGTTATCGTATAGCTATAAAAATAGTCATTGCCATTGGTCAAAATTTGACCATAATACATTTTAATATCATGTTGATAAGAACGCCATCCGTGATCTTTTATCGTTATCGTCGTTATATTTATTTGTCTGTGTCAAATGCATGGTAGTCCGTGTGATGTTTTATTCTTTAAATTAATGCACTTTATAAACATAATAATTAAAAAATGTTAGCGTTCTGCACTTATCCTACACACAAACTATAAGTTTGCCAAATTTCATACTTCTCCATGAGTGTAATTTTCGTAAGAAAGGATTGAAAGCTTCACGTATTAATATTATGATAGAGCCAAAAACCCAGGATTCGCATGGTAATTTAGTTTAAAAGGTACTTTTTTCAATTATTATAAGTGAGGTTTACAGAAATATCTAATCGTAAGTTACTGGTATACTTACGAGATAAGGGCACACGAGTCGGTAAGTATATTACAGCAATATCATTTTGAATATACTCTGGGTTGTATCGCGGATGGACAACGACATGTGAAGTGGCAACCCTAAACCCGCCTGACGACATGAACTGGGAACCAAGTACCACAAGCATTTGGGAGGCTTGGTGTATGATATCCCTCCAGCAGTGAGCAGCAGTAACCAGACGATTTGCTGTGACCAGGGATGAACCGCAAGTTGAATCGTACGGACTGTTCATAAGCGTAATAATCATGCCAGCCTGAAAAATATTAATAGCTTGAAAGTAGTCATCATTCAATTTTTTAAAAGGAAATCACTCACTCACTATCTTCACAAAAGGTAGGCAGGGGCACAACCAGGGCACCAACGACTAGCTAAAGACACTAAGTCCCGCAATTGTGATAGGTATTTGTGATAGGTAGTAAACCTATCGCAAACCGGGCACATATCCAATCCCGGGCAACGTTTATTAGAAAATTGAAAAATATAAAATTGAAATTTTCTATTTTTTTTAAGTTGCTCGACTCGGAAATCGAACCCGGGATCTTAAGAAGTTAAGTCCGATGCTGGATCGCTATACCCCAGAGGGGATTGAAAAATTTATTATTATTATTAGTAAGTATTTAACAAATATAAATTTTGAAATTTCATGACATAGATAAAATTTAATTTATAAGTCAACCTCCCTAAGTTTTGGAAATTCATCAAGCGATAATAATGTGCATGGAGAGTACAAACTACGAAGCTACTTGAGAGTTTGTCTTAAGCTTAAAGACTGCCAATGCTACATTTCAATAAGTGTTTCTGCCTGTAAAACTTATTTTAAAATTAAAGATATTATACGCTCCAAGCTCTCAGTAACGTTGCACATATTTTAATATGTGGTAGGATTTACAAAGGCAAGTCTCAGTATGATTCAGGTCTATGATTCATTCAGCAGCAGGGCCTGATGGTATCCCATTTAACATAATAAAGGACATAATTTTAGACGATGTGCTCCAGAGCAATTGTGTTTTGCTTTGATGCAGAACTATCCAAATGAATTTCAAGAAAATGTATTATAAAATTCTGTTCTTCCCATAAGTATAACGTTCAGTTAAAGCGTGTAGCTGTACTTTTGCTAGAAAATGAAATAACACGAAATCAAAGTGCCTTTATTGAGAAGCATATTCTGAAGGAGAACCTGAAACTCGTACTCCGAAACTGGAAAAGATATTTTTTTGGGGAAAATCGCTGTACCAATGTTTTTATGGTGTTAGTGTAGAAAAATATCATTAAAAATTAGACGGTAGTTTTGTTTTTTTAAATCAATTTAAATGTTCACAGAAAACTCCTACAAACGCCTTGTTATTTTATGTTACTGTTGTTCGGTATGATGTTTTGATATTTTTTACTCATTCTATTACCAATGTTTTATGTAACAATATAGTAGAAATCTAAGTCTCTTTCCGCTGTCTTTCTCTATGTTTGCTAATAAAAAAAAAATTTGAACTAGCGTCAGTTTAAATATACTTTTTAGTATTTTGTCACTTTTGATTATTAAATATCGCAGTTACGTTGTATTACACGGCTGTGCAATAAATAATAAATTGATATTATAACAATTGTATCAAATGATAAATACTGGATATCAATAAATCCAAAAATGCAAGGTTGTGGTATACTTTACCAAGAATGGGTAAGCGTGTCTTTTAGCGATTGCTCCACCAATGATTCGTCTTCCATCAGTTGTTTTATTGATGGCGTTTTCCGCCTCCTTGATCTTCTTTGCCAGTGGAATTCCGATAAGCTCATGATAATTTACCACAGGCGTAATGTCAGCTATGACTTCCATTACCAAATATAGATACCATAAATACGCATTCATTTTAAATTTCTAGTATTTTAACATATCGAAAAACTTTAAATTACATTTTTAATTAATTTTGATATTTCTGGGGATTGTCTCAGATTGTAACCAAACTCAAAACAAAATCGATATATTTTTTTTCTAGTTTAATATGAAGTCAATAGCAGATGTAAACCAAACTACTAAAATTAAGCCGTTTTGAATGATGAAAACACTATATTACTTAGGCAACTTATTTAATATTATCAGAAAAAACATAATACTATAATAGATGATATCAAACTGCAAGAAAATTTGGTACACTGGAGAAATCAATAAGTAATAACATACCCGTAAAATGTATTTAGACACCTTTGTATATGTCACGCTCAAATAGCGAACTCAATTGAGCGAAATATATTTAAATCTAAATGCATTTAAAACTACGTCTATTAAAATTATAATTCTAAAGACGTGTCGCTCTGCAATATGATCATAATTCATGGAAAAAAAGCGTGGAGTCCGTAATATCACACCATAAGCAATATAATTCATAACAGTGGTACCCACTTACCTGATCAGTATACAGCTTTACCATTGTAGTTGAGGATTTAACCTACAAAATAGCAATAGTAACAACTAATTTGTATCATACTGAAATTAAAAATGTTTAATAAATCCTTAAAAAATCTACATGCAACGACCATCTTAATTACGTCAGCTTTCAAACAAAATTTCAAATCGGTCCATCCGTTCAAAACTAATTACGCAAAAGGCAGACAGAATAACACACACACACACACTCACACAAACTTTTAGTACCCTTCATTTTTCTCCGGGGAAAAAAAGATAAGGGAATTTCATATTCGGTGCTCACATAACAAAAACTGACTACGGAATAACGTTTCACAAAAAAGTTGTTTATTTCCGATTTTGACTGTTGATTAGATAAGTTGGTGGCCCTAAATTAACTGCTTCACTGTCATCTTAATAAAAAAAGGGAACAAGTAATATTTTGTTCACCCGAAATAAAAAAATGGGTTAAATGCTTCATGAATATAACTCATTTACAACAATATTGGCATAATTTCAAAATATCCGAACATTTCTAAGGTCTTTGAGGCAGAGACACGTCGTCGTTTAATTAAGTGTGGTATTTAATAGGACATGATGAGTCAAACCTCATCAAATATTACTTTGGTAAGATGTGGGACATAGGTTAACGTTGGTTAAAAATTACATGTTCAAAATGCTTGGGTTATAACCCATGCTGGTGTCAAAAGTCTTCGAATAAAGTGTCTTTGAATGAAAAGAGTAAAGAATGTGGAGGAAGCTAGCCAAGCCTACAAGGTTTTGATACTTGCCACTCGGTGCTCTCTGCCTTAGCCGCGTGGAAGTTTCGTAAAGATATGTATTAGTGTATGCGCATTTAAACTTGATTCCATAAACTTGCCAAATCGTCGGAAATAATGTTTCAAAAATTCTGCAAACGCACAGTCCAGTGTGATCCTAATGTATATAATCTTAACTAATATTCTAACATTAAAATATTGACGAAATTGTTTATTTTCATTTTAATTAATGAAACTGACACGCTGCACATACATTCTAAAAAATCTCATATGAGGTTTAGGATGAGAGAGAGGGTTACGCCTTATCCTTCTATAATTTACTGAAGGGGCAGTAAGTTTATTGAAACACCTCCCATAATAGGTTTATGCATTGCACTTCTCTTTGCTCCTGCAATGATAAAAGGAACGGATATCTCACAGTTGTATCAAATGGTTGAAAAACTAGTAAGGTTAAGTTAAAAATCAAATTAATACTGAGTCATTTAATAGAAAATACGATGGTGCCAAAATAATTTGAAGTAAGCATTTGGAATCAAAATTTATTTAAAAAAGAACTAACGAACGAATTGTGTTCGTTCATTACATAGTATGTTAGCATCCTGATATGTCAAATTTTATAGGTTATGTGTGATGAACGAGTAGAAACTGGTTACTCTTGTGAAAACTGATGGGTGTCTCATTATTTATTACATCCCGCACTTACAAACATATCTTCACGCCAAGTCCATTACGCGGTAGGTATAGAGTATCGAGAGTCAGACCTCACGATCCTGACAAACCTGTCTTGCTTCCTTCACATTCATTACCCTTTTCATACATCCCGCACTTCCATGGTATATTTCGTGTTCTTCTTGTTTTTAGATTTGTTATCGCTTCACGCATGAACGAATTGATCAATTTTGGTAATTCTTTATTGTTTTGTTAGTTATTGTCATAAAAAGGTTCTTACGAAGAGAAAAGCCGGAAAAATGCATAAAATTTGAAAAACAATACTTGGTTTTTTCTATACAAGCTGTCAGTACCTGTCAATGTCAAGCTTCTGTTTTATTCGCTGGGTCGGCTAGTAGGCGAAAACAAATTAAAAAAAACGACGGGATGCATTCCAGGAGTGCCGGAAAAAGTGAAATCTTGAATATTAATTTTTGATATCTCGGATAGCCATAGTGAATAATTTTGCACAATTGTGTGTGCAAAATTATTCGCCAGTGACGAATTGCTTTAATTATCAGTATGAAAGTACTATAATTTATGTGGTAGAATACAATATTCATTTATTGCGCTATCGTACACAAACATGACAACACGAACATTCGCGCAACTGCGCAGCGCCGTCCTATTCACGCAAGCGCCCTGCGCTCTCAAACGAATTTTGGTCTTACGAATCAGCTCACGTGTCCTGATGTGATTTTAGAAGTTTTTACCCGTTCCAAAAAAAATGTGCGCAATGCCACGAAGGAAGTTTTCAATTCAAAAAACTACAGTACTAACCAGAACGGGTCTCTTTTGGTGGTAAATGATCAGTGGTCCATCGGAATCGCCATAGCATGTACCACGACCGCTACTGCCGCTAGTGCAAATATTGGTGGGCTGGACATAAATTGGTAAGTACCTATTCTTACACTCATCTACAGTCATCACTTGCAATTGTACATGACGCAACATAGCTTCCACTGACACTTGAGGTTTATCTGAAAACGTGTTAGTTTTTACTGTCGATATTATAATCTATGTTACGAGTATTACGTAAAGATTTCGAGAT
The DNA here is from genome assembly GCA_002245505.1 of Calephelis nemesis. NCBI lineage: Eukaryota > Metazoa > Arthropoda > Insecta > Lepidoptera > Riodinidae > Calephelis > Calephelis nemesis. Next base: position 91,537 of record NJDD01001515.1, on the reverse strand, counting down.
TTTAAGGTTCAGCCCTATTAAGATTCAAAGGTCAAATTAAACGCGATGTCTGTTTATATTCAATATACCCTAATAAACCATACTGAAAAGTATCAACATGCCAGTACTCCCAAGCAAGTAGCAGAGTTACAACCAGGACACCCACAACTAGCTAAAAATAATAAGTTCCATATTGTCATAATTCAAAAAATACATTTTTATTGCTTGACCCAAACCTAAATGCTTAAAATCTTCTAGAAACCCTACTAGCTTAACTGGTAGATTAACTTCTATTATATCAAATAATTGACAAAGTGCAAACGTTTATTTTTAAGAGATAAGTATACTGATAGGAGGTATATTTGAGAATAGCGCAGAATGTTGATGATTCGGATCGTGTCGGATTGGGGCGCATCACATTGGAAAGCACACTTAGATGGGCCGGGCTGCATTATTAATGAGTGGTATAAAAAGAAGAGTAGTCACTGTACACTAAAATCCTCAAGTATGGAAAGTGTCACCTTTATTCACATCAATAACATTATCGTATTTATTTTCCACTTTGGTGACTGCCACGTCGAGCGCGGGGTTCCACGTGGTAATGCACCGCGGAAAAATCCGCCGCAATGCTACTCGGCATTGTGTGTTTTAGTAAACATAAAATTTATGGTAGATTCTATACTTCTTATCGTCGGAGCTTGGTGGAATTCCATTCTTAATGTAATTTATTTAAAAACACTTGTACTTTCCACAATATATTTTATTATTTTTTATTTTTAGTATTTAGCCAACCGGTTTCGCTATACAAGCATCATCAGGGCTATATAACAACTGAAGTTTTGTTAAAAATAATACGGTCTAATAGTCACCTTCAAACATGACAATATTTAAATAAAAACATACTGAGTGATGACATTAGTAAACAAATTTGAATTAACTGGGTTGACACGTTAGATTTTTACCCCAATAATGGGGAAATTTTCCCTTAACTAAGTACTAATAATTATATTTATTAAATTAAATTCTACTATTAATAAATGTTTGAAAAATGTAAATCAAATTAAAAATTAATTATTCTAATAATGGTAAAATAAAATCAATAATCAAACTACTTTCGTAAAAACCACATTGTACAACAAAAAACATCTCGAAATACCGAAAATTACAAATGATGTCAAAAAAATAATGATAATAATAAATGTCAAATTAAAACGTTATACATTACAAAATTCAATAGAAATATAAAATAATTATAATAAAATTCAAGGAAATGTCAAATGATTACGCTAAATAAAACTATGTCAAAAAAATGGCTGTCCGAATTAATTATTTACTCCTAAGAATGCTATAGATATCTATTTATTTATTAAAAATTATTTGTGTATGTAAAAATCTATTCATTAAAAAACATGTTAAGCAGTGGAGAACTATTAAAATCTACCTGATCATTTAATAATTTATGGATCTAGATGGTTTATTGCGCTGTGATGAGTCCCTGGCCCTTCCAAATTTGCGCTATCCTTTACTCTATAAAGGTAAACTTTGCACCAGTTTGTTACCATATGCCTACCTAAAACTTAGAGTAAACTTTTCAAGTAAGGAGTAAATCACAAGCAGGTTGGATATCAACCAGAACACTAGCTGGGGTGCGCATATTTATCATTTATTTCTTATCTTCTAATAAATACAATTCACCTACAAAATTGATCTGAAACAACACATAGTAATATCGCCTGGGTCCTGTTGAGTTGACAACTAAGTTGACAACCGACACATTTTCGAGTGCTAAGGTGTGGCTTAAAATGTGGTGTAATCTGCTATTGGTATATATAAAAGCCTTTTTTTTATTATATTATAAATTTTAGTTACTGTTTGTTTACGACACATAACATTCATGAAATCTTTTGACAGTGTGTTTTTTATATTCAAAATACTGACTGTTAATTTGAATTTGCAAGAAATTTGTAGAGGTAATTATTTAAATCATACTGAACATTAATGCCGCAAAAAATATTTTGTTAAGGCTGGCCTTAAGAAAATGTATTTGTCTGGTCATTGGTAGATAAAAGGTTAAATTCAAATATAAAGTTTTATCATTTGCAGATGCTATTTGGATCTGTTAGCTATTGCTGTAGCTTAAAAGATGTGTTTTGGAGTAAACACCACTATTTAGTTCAAAACTAATCTTACCGCGACATAGGAATTGGGTTGAGTTTGTTACATATCTTATATATAAAATTCTCGTGTCACAATGTTCGTTCCCATACTCCTCTTAAACGGCTTGACTGATTTTCATGAAATTTTGAGAGCATATTGAGTGGGTCTGAGAATCGACCAACATCTATTTTTCATAACACTAAGTGATGACGGTGAATCTTTTTCATACCCCTTAGTGTCAAGGATGACTCACCCCAATTTTTTCATAGCAGAACAACATCTGCCGGGTCAGCTAGCTTCCTTTATAATGAGGAGAACTTATTAAGTTCTTACCATCACTCGTTGCTCCATAACCTGCAGCTACCACCAATCTCCCAATAAAACTATTCTGTAGGTAATTATGTGGGAGAGCAATAGGACTAATAGCACCTGTAATAAGGTTATGGATTCAATAGGTGTTTTTTTGTCGCTTTTGTATAATTTGTGTCAAATAAATGCTACCATAAAATTGATGCCAGTTCTGAAGGAAGGTTAGCATTAGAATTGCATCGAAGGCCTAATCTATGATGTTTATAGGCGACGGTCGTATCTTATCATCTGAAAATCTAACTAAATTCCAACAAACATGATCAAAATCCTGATAACTAGATTTTTTTCTTTTAGTTAGTAATGTAAAAATATTTTTAATATCTGAAAGTAGAGATTTTTTTAAACTATTACTAGTGGAGTTAACTATCTGAATGTAAGTTATAATTATACTTACGAGAGAAAGGCACACGAATCGGTAAATATATTATAGCAATATCATTGCGGAGATAATATGGGTCGTATTGTGGGTGGACCACTACATGTGAAGTAGCAACCCTAAAGCCGCCTGAGGAAATGAACGGTGAGCCGAGTATGACGAGGAACTGCGAAGATTGATATTTGCTATCCCTCCAGCAGTGGCCAGCAGTGACAAGACGGCTTGCACTGACAAGAGAGGAACCGCAAATCGAACTGAGTGGACTGTTCACTAGCGTAATAATCAGGCCAGCCTAAAAATCAATCTCAAAACGTAAACATACTATTATATCTATCATCAGAATGATTTAGCAAATGTTTTCTTAGAAGATTTAAAGATATGAGACGACACTTTAAAATATATATTAATAGACATCAGATTTTACGAATGGAGTCAATTAATATTTTTTTTGTTTGTCTTAATTGTAAACTTAAAGAAAAAAATAACATTTCACAAACATTTAGTGCTAATAATTAACTATATTTTGAACACATAAAATGAATTCCCGTATTTACAATGATTAAAATTTTATTATCTGCAATTCCTTGTATCAATTGATATAGAGAATATTAAAGAGTATTTATCTATATGTCAATTGTTCAAAATGTTATAATATCCTATTTTATTATTCTGGGCGGAGTAACAGACAGCTGCCTATGAAAAACGTAATATGATTTGGCTATTACTGTTCCGGAAGTGTAGTTCGTGCTAGAGTTATTTAAATATACTGATTTTATAAGTTTTAAAATGAATTCAATATTACTGTCGCTTAGTACTGTTTAAGGGTGATAAAAATTTGTCATTTCGAGTCGTAAAAGTCCGCTATTAGGAGGATTTAAAAAAGAGCAGACAGCATCATCACGTAGAATTACATGACTACAGATAATGAGTCCTTGAAAATAAAGATTGGATGCGAGTCATGGTGCAAGAATTGGAACTAAACAAAATATGTTTTGTCATAGTTGGGTTTGTAAATATGGTCAGATCGTCAGTATTACTCGGCATTGCAGTAGAATAAATACTCGTTAGTAAGATTATACCAAGTAGGCACAGAAGTTCTCTATACTCTTACTCAGCGGATGAAGCTTTGTCAGAAGCTGAGCCGTTACGTCGAGAAATTTTAATATATTACAGCATCTATTAACCTTTCAGTTTAAGCGCTTTACCACTTCGGATATTGGCCACGATTCTGGCCAACGACAAAAAAACAGTCGACGGTCGTTAAGCAGTACCTAAAACCTTTGGAATAATAATATCGATTTCTATGACGAAAATATTTTAGCGGCTACTAAAAGCGCATATAGATACAGCAACGTTAGAAGCCCTTTAGTTTGAATGAAAACATGGAGGATTGGATTAAATTGGTAACTGAGAATTAAAAAATAGATAGAAGTGGAAGCTTTTGGGGGCGTTACAAAAATGCATGTTGATTTATTAATGGCCGTCCATAAAAATAAAGTTGACTGTTTGAGGTTCCGAAATATACTCGTAACAGAAGTGTTGCATAGCTTTGTCAATTGCCAAAACTTATTGAACTAAGCACGCTAGGTAGAGTAATAAGCATTACGCGTTTGATATAAATAAATCTTGAGGCCGCCATTATCTTCTTATTTGCTTTAGCAATCATCACCATTGTTTGTTGACGAAACATTAACAAATAGACAGATATTGCTCAATTGTAACATAAAAAAAAACACACTTTCGCGTTTGTAATAGTGTGAAATAACAAGTAATTATGTATGGATAATAAATGATGTGTATGATAAAAAAAAACTTCTAGTATACTTTACCGAAAATGGGTAAGCATTGATTGGAGCGACGGCCCCGCCAATAATTCGTCTTCCATCAATTGTCGCATTGATTGCGTTTTCCGCCTCCTTGATCTTCTTCGCCAGAGGAATACCAATTTGCTCATGATAATTTACCTCAGGCGTAACGTCAGCTAAGACTTTTATTATTAAAAATAGACTCAAGAAATATACACTCATTTTAGATCCTTAAAACATTGTTTTGTGTTTCAATTAAAAAAAACATTCAATATCTAATGTTTATTAATATATTTTAATATTTCTGTGGATTATTTCAAATTATAAACAGAACCCAAAATAAATCCATTTATTTTTGACTAATGTGAATTCAATAATAGGCATAATCTTAGAAATATAAAAAGAAACACACGTTTAATTAACAGTACTTAGAATTAAGTTATATTGTTGCAATCTTTTTGGATAACAAAACGTTAAATAAATTACGTATTTTAATGTTATTGTTAGAAACATATTAGTATAAATGGATTATTACAAGTTACAACATAAATTGTTGTACTAAGAGATGAATAAAGAGCGTTTCCAATTTCTTGGTGTATGGCAATAACGTAAAATGTATTTAAACACGTAATGTATGTGACACGCTCAAAGACCGAATTCAATTGAGCGAAAACCCACTTAAATTACCATAATGCCGTAATAAAAATGGTCATTTTTTTGTTTTTGACAGTTGTCAATGATTAACTGATTAGCGTATTCTACGCTTATACCACCGACATCAGGGTTTCTAGCGGTTTAAAACACTGGTTCAAAGTCAAATCTTACTTTATTTCGTAGGAAAAAAACTACACTTGGAATATGTCACAAAACATTTTTTAAAATAATGGTAAAACATAGCATTAAAAAAAGGTGACAGGAAAGGAAACAAGAGCCACTAAAGGTGGTAATTGTGCATGTCTACCTGAGGCTGGGATGTCAGATCTACCTTATCCTTCGGACTGGAATACGTTAACTAGGTCAATAATAGCCTTTTCTAGTGTAGTTATTTGTAAATTGTAAACTGTAACTGCTCGACTTAAAATCAAAGGCAACATATTTGATAATCGGTCACGAATCAAACTAAGCTGATGAGCATTGCGTTCGTCGGAATCATTTTTCTACGTGTGCGTTGTTTGAGCGTACTTGTCTACCTGTCTGTTTTTTGTACCACAAATTATTTAATCAATGCAAACCTACTAACAGAACTATTTTTGTATCCAGATTTACGCAATTTTTATCTCTCAGAGATTACTTCGCACTAGATTTGTTTGCGTCAAACACTGTATACCAATTTTATCTTTTTTGATATGAATTGTCAATCGGCCGTTTCATTTATCAACGAAATAGTTCAATCTATCAAACCTTATACCTGACTCTAGGATTTTATATCTATGTGAGCGAAGGTTCCATTTTTGTATGACATGCTCAAATACATTGCTTATTTCATTTAATGTTATTGTTTAAAAAGGCAATCTCTGTCTTTTCCTTATTATACTTTTGTTTATTTAATACTATAATTTACTATACTCTTGGCTTCTTTCTTGGTTGTTTCTTTAACTTATTTTGGTGCCTATATAAGATTAGAGTAAAAGCTAAAATACAAATGACTTGCTTATTTAAGGTTAGATAATTTTATTAGCAAAGCAGCGAATAAGCATGTCGCATATATCATATTATCTTAGAGTAAGAAATAGCCGAAGTTTTTCGTTCATACATGCGTTTATGTCCGGTGACCGGGATGTAAAGCATGTGAAAGTCTATCGGTTATCTTACTCTCCAGATAGTAATGCAAAGTGTCATATTTTGGTGACAAGTGACAGTGGTCACAATAGCAACAGGAATAGATAAGACAGCGGGTCCCTACCTTAGCATGTTTCTGCACAGCATTCTACTACTTGTTGAGTTGAGTGTACTTGTTGGTGATGACCCTTTTAACCTATCCTCGTTTCTTTGAGCTGCGTTGATAAATTTATATGGAACCATATTGGCACAACCAACTATCTCTAGAAAAGTCAATTATTACTACGTGACTTGTTAATGAAGAAATGAAACCCGATATTTTTCGAAGTTTTACTTCGCTTAAATAACAATATTGATAAAAGACTGTATTTTGAGTGATTTCTATAAATTTTTCATGATGAAGGAATGGTAACTTGTAACTCTTGCGAACACGGATGGGTAACCGCGTTCACAGTTCGTTTCGGACACAAACGAAGCAACACCCACCTGAAAAAAAATACACTGTCTATGGTTCCATTTATAAAAAAAACTATTGGATATTGATGTACATTTTGTTGATTGACAAAAGAAGGCATCATTTAAAATTGTACTCGGAAAAATCCGCTACACTTCACTGTTTCGGGTGCAAGATTATGTACCAAATATACATTCAAAGTACGTTTTGCTTTACAACAGAAGAATCTAATTTCCATTCTTCCTTTCCATACCTGTTTAATCTTTTAGGAAAAGCAGTTCATAAGCAAATCTGTTTCTCTATGACGGCCAATAGTTTGCTGAACTCGACCAGGTAGCAGTGGTACTACTATATCAGTCACGATAACCGACGACATTATATCTAATATGGATTCAAGCGAGCTAACGTACAAAACAGACATGTCGTACAATCCGCTCTTATAAATATTTCGCCTTCTCATTTTGTTTTGTTTTATATATATTTATACACTTCGAATTTGTGAGATTTTAGCGTCTACCTTGTTTTGGCCCTCTGGCCTTATACATTGTTTCTTATCCTTTTCAAGCCGCACACGCAACTCGAACGAGTGCATTGGAAGACATACAGATGGAACGATTGTTGTTAGTGACTTACAGTTTTATATGAAATCGAAGTACAAAAATATAGTCTTCTTCAGACCATCCATCCATCTTTCAGACTAGCGAATATCGTATGGCCTACACGTGTCGGTAGTTTTATAAAAAAAAAACGACTTTGAGTATTATTTATAAATTAATATGCAGTGGTATTATAGTCAACCTGTTGTATATTGCTAAAGAAATAAAAAAATAGCGCCTGTAACACATCTACACCTTACCGTGCAGCATTTAGTAGATGGGAAACTAATACACAAATATGCAACGAGTAAATCACTCGCCAACAATATGGGACACTAATAATTATGAACCTGGCAGATCCCAAAGAAATATGCGGAAGTTGTCAATAGACTAGGAACTTGGATGGTCGCAAGCAGCGATGCTTCATCAGCGTAAATAACCACCATAATAAGCGAAAATAATCATCAGATCACGAGGACATTGCAATCAGGAATGAGTTAAAACTAACAATCCTAGAATATAGACACTATACATGTTATAGATGCTCCGCTGTCCTGCCCAGGAGCCAAAAAAGACATAGACATACTGTAATAGACATCGTGTGAATACGAGGAATAAAAACAATCCTGCTCTGCATGTGTATCGTCTTCACAGAGTAAGCCATTCTTTCATGGGTTAACCCATTCGAGCCCATGGGTAGCCTTAGCCGATACTATGAACTTGTACCGAATATCTTGTACTAAACGCGGTAACGATACTTGGACTCTATATCGCGTCCTAGGCACCTCCAATAAAGTTAATTGGACGCGAATTCACGTTTTCGGCTCATTGAACTCAACTTCTATCGAACATTGCTATTTTCTTCTCAAATGGCTTTCGTAATATTTAAAGTGCACTGCTATAAATGTTCATTACCAGTTATTTGATTTGAAAAATATTATAAATTCTGTAAAGCAGGTAATGTCAACCTGTCGACGGGAGCCGTACTCATCACTTAATTCCTTAAGAAAATTTCAAAATTAAAATTGATGTTTAGGGACGTCAGGTAAACTACTAGATTATTTAATTGCGTTTTTGTAAAAGTAACTTAGGAACACCATCTTTGGGCAACATGTCAGAAGAAAAACAACGAACTAGACTTTAAGTAGCGCACGTGATGCCTACAAATGTGATAAAAACTGGGATTTTTCGAAATTTTACAAAAAATTTCATACATCGCAAAGTATTTGAGACAGAATTTTAATTTTTTTGTGGTAATGTGCAGTAATATCCACTATTAATGAAAAACCCTGTATACTAGTCAAAAGTGCCTCTTGGAAGGTGTATGTACATAAAATTCTATTCTGTACTAAAAAATAATCAAAAGTGCAAACACTCACGATTTAGAGACCAAACTGCGCATACTCACTAGAATTGCTCGTCCTTTCTCTATACTAACGAGTGGTCCACCGGAATCGCCTTGACAAATACCAACGCCCCCAGTACCATTAGTGCAAATATTACTGAGCTGGATAGTGTTCGGTAAGTAATATGGTTTGCACTCTGCTATTGATATTACTTGCAGCCTCACGTGACTTATGACTGAGTTTACTGACACTGTTAAATCTAAGCACAAAACAAAAAGAAAATAATTAGAATGTAAACAAATATTGTACCCTAGTCCAGCCGGAGGGCACAGAAAATAAAAGAGAGTGGTTAACTTTAACACTTTATTAAAATTAGGCAGGCAGGGGGTGAGTTTGGTTTCGGAGGAAGTTTCTCTCAGTAGACACGTGGTAGATAGAAGTATAAAGGAAAGGTCTAGCCTGTTGTTTTGGGCGTGCCAGTGACGCATCTACGCCAGGCTCGACCTCGCGGGAGCGCAGTGCAGTCTGCTGGAGACCTCAGCTAAGGGGAAATTCTGCAGCCATACCCGGTCGTCCGCAGAAGGTAGGCTAGATGTCAGGCGACGGGTTCTATCACTCCGAAGGGTGCTTTCAGCACGAAGGTTTCTTTCTATGAACAGTAAAATCTGGCACCGAGTCCCTAAAAAGATTTTTCCACCGAAATTTGATTGAGGGATTTTTAAAAACTTTAGGTGAAGTAGAGGTTTAATAAATTCTTTCAAAACTGACAACGCATTGGCTGACAGACTTGTGTGTGTGTGTGTCAGATTTTGACTGTTCATAGAAAGAAGAAAGAAGCAAAGAGTTGTACACGCACAATTACTGACTAGTACGTCAGGAACAATATGTGATATTGTGCAATTCGCCAGAAATGTTTCATCAGTGTGCTGAGTGTGAGTTTCGCACAAATTTACTTTACTACCGCGTTTGCGTTTGGACGATCCAAATGTATGGAATAAATTAGTTGTTTCGACTGTCCGCTAGAGGCGCTGACAATAACTCCATACATCAAGGTCGTTAAACGTAAACGCGATAGTAAAGTAAATCATTTCAAAAACTCACACTAGGCACACTGAAGCAAGGAATCCAATCTGTGCTATAATCATATACAGGATAGATTTGATTATTCATTTGCCTTAACAGGGAATATTATCAATTATTAAAAGTTGGAAATTGAAAAGCACGTTAAGTCAGAATCACCAGCGGCAGAGGGTGTCAATGGATTGTGATCCAAAATTATTGTACTTATCGTCCTTCACATTATGTCCTGTTTTAACTTACAATTTTAACTTTGTGTATTTTTGTGCCTCTCCTGTTTTTTGTGCATTTTCACTGTTAGTATGTAATTAAGTATAAAAGATTGAATTGTATATGAATAAGAGAATAAATAAATGAAGAATAATTACTGGCACTTGTTCTTCCATATCCTGCAGCAATCACCCATTTACCGACGAAGGTGTCGTTTAGGTTAGCAGGAGGAAGAGTAACTGGTTTAATGGTTTCTGCAATATGGTAAATAGTTTAGCTTTTTTTATGTTATAGGAAGGCAAACAAGCAGACGGATTTCCTGATGGTAAGTAATTCACGCCGCCTAGAGACACCAAAGATGGTAATGGTGCGTTGTCAACCTGAGGTCAGGATGTTAGGCCTCGAGCAAAAGTTATCGGCTTACCCTCCGAACCGGAACATGTCATGACGTTGTGGCGGCAGAAATAGGTAAGGCGGTGGTACCAATCCGGGCGAGTCGCTGCGAAACTCTACCACCTAGTCAGATGTCACGGTGTTAGTGATGATAAGCCTATGCTCGCCTTTTACGAGCTGCCTGGCAAGAAAGGCAGATGGTCTATTGTGCAAAGGAGCCCGTACCAAATCGGGGAAATTATTTGCGTGCTTATTTGTGTTCTAATAACAAAAATCCTAAAACTAATAACTAAGGTGTACAAAATTCTATAAAAACAACCACCACGTTTTTATAGAATAAAAGTTATACCTGTAGTAGAAACGCATTAACTAAAAATAAAGGAAAACATGTTCAAATGTTACAGCTTTTGTCAATTGATTTTCTCTTTCGTCAATTACAGTATTTATATTTTAAATTAAGTGTCATTTCATTTAATTCAAATATCTGAGACGAAAATGCTTCGAATATATTTTATATCATTTTTAATGACTTAGCTGATCATTGAAAGATGATGATTATAGTAGAAAGGGTTCAATTGCGAAAATCTGTTTAAATCAGAATAAAAAAGAAAGATATATATAGATAAATACGTAATAAATAATTGGCACTTTTATAATGGGCTATAAAATGTAGCCCAAAGTGTAACATTTCTGAATTAGTACAGTATTGGTTGTATTATCACTAAAGTATTCCAAACAGCTTCCTGTTAATTGAGGTTTTCGACTTTTAAGCCTATACCATGATTTTACGGCTTGCAAAGTTTACTATACTCGCTACTGTCTCAAATTATTTGTATGGAAACTTTGAACAGTGCCCCTATTGGTAACTAAGAGAAACACATTTTTTTAAAAAAAATGACAGATTTCGATAATTTGAACCAACTCATCGTAAATGCTCTGGTAACTCCGATCTAGGTATTTACTACACTATTTCCATTTCTTTATTTTCTCGATGATAGATCGACGCTCATTACTTTTTTTGTGTTGTTTAAGTTAAAACGTCAAACAAATAATATCATAATTTATGGGCGAGTGATGGCAGGCGCCATAGCTCCTGTAGTAATTACTATGTGTATCACACACATAGTAATTACTGCAGGAGCTATGGCGATAAACATAACACGATAACAGACCCGTTCTTTTACAAATATTAAGAAACTAAACCACTGCCGGATACTTTTATACAAATTTATTAACTTTAAAATTATAATATAATTATGCAATAATATAGGTATATTCATTATCACATTATATACATATTCATTACAAGATGTTACACGTATAAATTCTTGATTGATTTGGCAACTTTAAAATTTTCGAAGCTGTCGTAAAATAAGTAGGTATAGTTAGGTACTCGATAATGAAGCGAAATAATTATAACGACAGAAAATATTTATTCATTTATTGACTTGAATCAATATCTGATGAATCATCACTGTCACTTGGTGATCTCTCCCGAATATTTACTTTAAGTTCCTATTCTTGCATACTACCGAATGTCACTTGAACTTTTTTTTATTTTTCAACAGTTACTTCCGCACAAGCATTTTGTATTAAATCTAACATCTAATTTGCCATAAAAGGTGGATGGGTATTGTTTCGAGCAGCGTGTTCTTTGATTTGTGCACTAGTTCTTTAGCATTGTAAAGGCAATGGCGGAAGTCGAAGAACCCAAACAAGGTGTAATGGACACTCTCACACTCCGGACTAAGCAGTGGTCGGAAAATCCATGAGGAGCATCATATCTAATGTATCATCAATGTCACTTAGTGAGCTCTCCCGAACATTTACTTTAAGTTTCTATTCTTGCGTACTACCGAATGTCACATGAAATTTCCAAATTGATGCCATAATCTTTTGAGTTCTTTTCTTAACTTTTTTTACCTTTTTTTCGGCAGTTAGTTTCGCACAAGTATTTGGTACTAAATCTAACATCTTGTTTGCGGTAAAAGGTGGATGGGTATAGTTTCGAGCACCGTGTACTTTGATTTGTGCACTAGCTCTATATCATTGTACAGGCAATGGCGGAAGTCGAAGAACCCAATGACCACATTTGGCAGCTGTTTTGTCGATACTGTATCTTTTATCATCCCTTGTTTTTTATTTGCCTGCGTCGGCATTTTATCAATTTATCTGGAGAGATTGGACCATTTCTTTGCGCCATCCTTCGTGAATCTCTGCGTTTGTTTCTTTTTGGAAATCTTATGTTTTCTTGGATTTATGAGCCATGCCGAGCCGAATTCACATATAGACACTGAATGACATATGATAATGCATTCAACTTTTCCCATTGACATTGAACTAGTGGAAGCGGTGGTGTCGTCAATACAATTCGTAGATACAGTATGGTTTTGCATTTAATCTTGTTTCGTCAATGAAAATATCATTGGACAAATCTGATATCTTTTATGGTTTCGTTCAGAAATTTGCACCAAGCCATAGCAACATTGTGACGCTCATCAATATTTTCCCTTCATCAATATTTTGAGTTTATCAGAAGTTTTAGTAGAAATTTGATTTTTTTAAATGACGATTTTTGACCATGAAACCACAGTCAAGTAAAGAAACAACCAGTTTTTTAAATGTTGGAATGTCTTTGCGCAAGTAACAATCATTAATCAAATGATGGGGAATAGCAACAGCGTGGAAGTTGTCAACCGATACCATACAATGTAGTTGGCTTTTATTATCGACGTGTACTTATTTTCTTGTATGCCGCTTAAATATCGTAAACTTCCAAAGAAAAATTTCTTTGGAAGTTTACGATATATCTTCACGCCCATATCCCCGAAGTCACTGGTAGAGGCACAACCAGGGCACCCACGTCTAGCCGAAGACACTAAGTCCTAAAGTGTGATAGGTGGCAAGATAGGCCGACTGGGCTCATGTCCAATCCCGAGCAAATTTTTTTTAAAAGAAAATTGGAAATAAAAACAAATTTTTCTATTTGTTGCCCGACCCGGGAATTAAACCCGGGATCTCATGCAATGAAGTCCTACATTTGAACCGTTAGACCACAAAGGCGATTAATTCCGTAGGAATTTTTGAAACGGTAGGTTCATTAACTCCTAATGGTGCTGCAACACGCTCTCGTACACAGTGGTAACAGTGGATCACCATTTTGATACTATATACTTACATACATACATATCTTCACGCCAAGTCCCTAACGGGGTAGGCAGAGAGTATCGAATGCCAGAGCTCACGATCCTGACAAACCTGTCTTGCTTCCTTCACATTAATTACAATTTTCATACAAACATGCCTGTTTCGGAGACTATTGACACCACCCTCGTATAATATCCGATTGATCTGATCGTGAAATGTCAGCCTTGGTCTTACTACGTCCATCCACATTCGCATTGTATATCTGCTTTGTCAACTTACTTACTCGGCTCGTAAATAATTACGAACCTTGATCACCAGTTCTCTCGCCTGCATTTTTAGAACAGATCCTTTCACCGTTTTGATATTTGACAGCTGGGCAGCAATAAACAAGGAGAAACACGAAATGTGAAAAACCTTAGCCTAGAGAAATATAGTGATTAGTACGACCATCTTGTTCAAGTAACAGATTAAAACAAATAATAAATGGCGCTGGGGGATTGAGTGTTGCCAACTTCAAAAAGTTTATTTGAATGTCTTTGTGGTATTCGTCTTTGTCAACAAAATATCGTTGCTCGTTTGGTCACAGGCCACAGCTATCAAATTAAAGCTATCATCGAGAAAATAAAGAAATGGGAATAGTATAGCCAAAGTTTTCCCTATTTATATAATGCTATGTTCATACCATTCATACCATAGCGCGACTTAGCAAGTGTTAACGACTCACTTTTGTTTTGATTACATTAGCTAATTTACAACCACTAAACACTAGGATAATCATCAACTGCTTGTTTAATGACATATAGTAAAAAAAATGTACCGGAAATAGGTATTGAATTCGGCAAGTAAATGATTGCCATGTCGTCGCGCGTGGGATTAAGCTTAAATTTCGGGTGCGTCACTACTTTAGAAGTAACGATCCTTGTTCCTCCAGTGAAAAGAAACTCTGAGGCTAGAACGACGGTTAACTGCTTGGCCTGGGATGTTTCAGATTTCCAGCAGTGTGCAGTGGTCACCAGACGATTGGTAGTGATGAGGGAGGAACCGCAAATTGACACATTCTCTGAGTTATTCGCCATCTGAATTATCAGACCACCCTGAAAATATTGTTGTTCAATCATTAAGTCAATGGACTTATGACAAAATTTAGGATCAATTTCATCAATATTCTTCATATTTAATAATAGAATTGGCATAACAGTGTTTGACACATTTTATTTTTACATTTTATCTGTTTTGCTTAATATTAACAAGTACCCATAAATATAAAAAAAATATTCTGTTGCTCAAGTTGTTTTGCGGTCAAACGGCCGACCGTACTATTGTTTACTAATATTTTCAGAGATTACCTATAATTTGATGTTATGCCACAATTTAGTAAAAAAAATGAGTACCTACGGTTTTTACATAGGCAAGTATGACCGGTTACACCCGTTTACCAGAATTTAATTTGCCATAATTTCATCTGCTATAATGGTCAACAGGCATAATATTGTTTCTCACAATTTCATATGTCACAATCATTGTTTACTATAATATTAGTCACGTACTAGAAACTATTTTTCCCATAAAGTTAATCTCAATAATATCATTTGCTAGCACATTTGTAAGCCTTATTATCACAAGTCATAACATCATTTACCGTAAAAATAACATCTAGAAAAAGAACATAGATTTGTTTTATACTAAATGATCAATTGTTGTTATATAGTTTCGGTATGGTTTGTTTTGTTTAGGTTAGAACATGAAAGACAAAACACGAGCCGAGCGAGCGAAGCGACTATGCCGCGGTAGCGGCCGGCGAAGTGCCAGAAAGCTAATCGCTTTTTAGAACAAATGCGTTAGGTTAAATTTGAACAGAAGCGACTTTGATCGGTATAAAAAGGTACTAGATAAATAGGTATTAGAAATAAAGATAACTCTAATATGTAATCATATTGTCAAATGGTGAATAAAAGAACCACAAATGAGCCAATCCGTCTGGAGGACCACAAATGTGGTGCGTAAAAGGAATTACACCATTTGAACAGCGGTATGCGAAATTAAGGAATTCGGAAGGATGATATTAACAAGGAAAAAGCAAATACAGCGGTAACACATACATTTATCAGAAATACACAATCGTACTGTGATTTATTTATTTTGGTTAGGTTAGGTTGGAACATGAAAGACAACGCACGAGCCGAGCGAACGAAGCGAGCGTGCCGCGGCAACGGCCGGCGAAGTGACTGAAAGCCAATCGCTTTTTAGAACAAATGCATTAGGTTAAATTTGAACGGAAGCGATTTTGATCGTATAAAGAGGTACTAGATAAATTGGTATCAGAAATAAAGATAACTCTATTATGTAATCATATTTCTCATATATTTATCAGAAATACACCATCGTATAACTGTGATGTATTTATAACAATTTACATTTTACTTCATGCACATACAAATTTTTGTAAGGCATTTAAATATTCTGTTGAATAATATTATTGCAAGTAGTAATGGATAACAATACGTATGGCACTCGTATCAATATGGAAACTAATATCAGGGCAAAAAAGAGTATGTGACAGGTAAAATATTATGGTTATCTAAACATTCGGGTTAATAAAAATTCGGGCAAATGAAATTCTAGCATTTGAATATATGGCATATATTCTTCGGGAAAACAATAGGCAACCAAGTATGACAGTATACTTTTTAATTTAATAATCACATACTAGTAACATCAAAACATATTTTTTTACTAGACAGGCGAGTCATATTATACATTACTGGCGTGGCTGCTAGATAGAAATATTAAAAAGTGTAGGGCTAAGAATGCCACCCTGAGGTACTGTAGTTGATAAGATAGCGCTATTACCAGAATTAATGTAAAGAACTTTCTCAAATTACTTATCGATATTTTGATTGGAAACATGAAAAAAAAAAAAACGACAAATAATAAAAATAATAAAATTATTTAATGTTGCTATGATATATGGGAGTCAATGAACGCTCGAACACAGCTAATTGTCGCACTGTTGCTTGTCGTGTACCTAAGTAATATTTATTGTACGTACATACAGGCTACTATAATTATGCAACACTATTATCTGTTAAATTGCTTAAAAATCCTTCATTTGTTTGTTTTATTGAAATTTTAATCAGTTAAAAAACTTTACATATTTCACAGTACAAATATAGTCTAGTTCTAGTTTTTTACCTACCTACCTAGGTACGAGTAATAATTAGTTAGCCGAGAAAGCAACAGCTGTTGCTAAGTCATAAACAAATATGTAGGTAGTTGTAAGTTCTGTTCATGTATCGATGCACTTCGCACGTCGCATTCCCGCCTCGTCCCGCGCTTCTTACAAATTACTATTTCTAATACAGAGTCATTGTTCAAATCAGTTAATATCTGGTCGCGTCTGAGGTGCTTGAGTTTTTTTGTTTGTGTCTTTTTTT
>NJDD01001515.1:9550-22922 GCA_002245505.1 Calephelis nemesis | reverse complement strand
GATGATGTAGTGCTGGAACAAGTGAATGAAATTGTATATCTTGGTTGTGCTTTTAGCAGGGATGGAAAGTACACCGCGGATGTAGAAAGAAGAGTGAGTGCAGGGAATAGTGTGAATGGAGCGTTGGGTAAGCTATTCCAAAGCGAGTTTTTGAGTCAAAAAGCTAGACTCGCTTTGCATAATTCTGTGCTTATCCCAACGTTATTGTATGGAAGCGAGAGTTGGGTATGTCAGAAAGATCATGAAAGTAGGATAAATGCGGTCGAAATGAGAGCACTACGGAAAATCGGTGGTGTAACGCTCGCTGACCGCATTCGTAACAGTGAGATCCGAGAAAGAGTGGGATTGAAAGAAAGTGTTGGTGTTAAAATGTGAAATGGTTCTTTCATGTGGAAAGAATGACAGATGAAAGATTGACAAAGCAGATATACAATGCGAATGTGGATGGATGTAGGTACCCGGGGAGACCAAGCCTGACATTTCACGATCAGATCAATCGGATTTTATCCGAGGGTGGTGTCAAGAGTCTCCGAAATCGGCGTGTTTGTATGAAAACGGTAATGAATGTGAAGGAAGCAAGACAGGTTTGTAAGGATCGTGAGGTCTGGCACTCGATACTCTCTGCCTACCCCGTAAGGGACTAAGATTAAGTTGCATATTTTTTTCAGTTATGTGTATTAATTTAATATTATATATTTATTGTAAATTCGAGATTCTTAAATTATTTTACCAACTTTGGCATAATTCATTTTTCTAGTATTTCAAAAATTCAGAATATCAAATCAGCACTGTACATTGTTACACTGTTTCAAGCGGCTACTGAACGTGACTTGTCACCACAAGTTTTTTGAGGGAGGCCTATGCCTAGCAATGGACGCCCTCCGGCTGATGATGATAAACTGTACATAGTAACTTCAAACAAACCTTAGCAATAAACAAAAAATTTTAATGTGTAAGAACAAAGACTTGCCAGGTAAGGATATAAATGCGGGGGAGCGACGCTTCCACCAACAATTCGTCGTCCGCTTCCTGGTCTCGCCTGTATCTCGTCCTCCTTCTCCTTGATCCATTGTGCCATAGGAATACCGACATGTTCATGATAATCTAGTACCGGTTTCCGCTCCTCTGTGACTCTTATTATCAAGAATACACATAGCCAAAATGAATACATTTCAATTTCAGTCACGTGGAAGGAATGTCAATCAATTTGTTTTATATTCTCTTTTATAAACAATATTCTCCAAGCGATGATTGAGTTACAATGAGGAAAAACCAATAACTAAAATGTGGTATTGTTACCAATTGATATAAATCAATAAAATGAATTAAAATAAAAACGTAAGGGTTTTCCGCAGTTATGAATATTTAACATGGATTCAATTTTTGATAGGCTTTGAAATTTTACAAACAGAGCATGAAATAAACCTGCGTATATTTTACTGTTGACACATGATAAAAATTTTGAGTTCAGTCATGGACATAATGAAAAGATTAATATTGAAGAATATAAATACATCTTTATTTAAAATAAAACATTAATAAAGCTAAATCATTTGACATATTTTTACAAAATAGTAAATAAACTAAATCAGTATATGAAATATTTTTAAAAAACTATTATAGCAGCGTACAGTATAAAGGACACAGAACCCAAAACGAGGGTTAAATTTGTTTAGTCAGTTTGTCTGTTCTCTTTTCAAGCACAAACTTTCGAAGTGATTTTTACAATTTTTTGTGTAGTACATAGTGCGTATAGTATGAGTTAATATTTAGGATACTTATTTATCATCATCAGCCGGAGGACGTCCACTGCTGGACATAGTGCATCCCCCAAAAAGCGCCACAAGGGATACTTATTACTGCGGAAAAATGCAAATTTAATTCGACGTGTGTATGACATCAAGACCAAAAGCTAGTGAACACACCCAGGGCTTGGCTTGGTCCGGGCTCCTTTGTAGAATGATTTATTTGCCTTCCTGTCAGGTAGCTCGTAAAAGGCGACCATAGGCTTATAGTCCGTGACACCGTGACAAACTACTAGGTGATAGAGTTTCGCAGCAACTCGCCCGGATTGAAACCACTGCCTTGCCTATTCCTGCCGCCGTAACGTCAGCTCTTGCAGTTGACTAGAGGTTCGCAGGATTAGGTAGCCGATGGCCTTACTTTTGCTCGACGCCTGACATCCCGGCCTCAGTTTGGTAACACACCCTTACCACCTTTGATGTATCTAGGCGGCGTAAATTTCTTACCACCTGGAAATCCGTCTGCTTTTCCAATATCATAAAAAAGTGTCTTCAAGATAATTCCCTTATAGGATCGACAGAGTTTATGGACTTACAATCCTTGCAGACATATCACCTTTTTTCCACATTTATACAAACACGCCGCTTTCGGAGAATCTTGACACCTACCGCGGATAAAACACTTTATCTGAGGATAAAACAAGAGAATTTCAATAGTAGAATGTCAATTCAGGTTTTCAAGGTAATTACATACACAATTTTTCTTTTTATTTACACAAAAAAAAAGTTTTCAATGTAAAGATTTAATATGAGGTTTCGGCTGAGTCTTCTTCAAACTATAAAACCTCACACCTTCCCCTGTTCAATAGAAATTGGATGCTCTGTTACACAATATTTTTACTGCAGTCAGTCCTAAAAATATATCAGTCGGTGTGGTACAGCGACTAAAAAAGTCTTTTACTTCTCCAGTATCTGCTATGTATTCGGGTAAAATTCCATCTAGTTCCTTCTTTTTGAATTTAGGATTTGGTTCTGGTAGCCGCTGGTTAGTTTTGTGCGAAGACGTATTGGAAAACGGTATTGGAGATGTGGGTATTAGATTTATTTGCTTTTTTTTTTAAGTGAAACTTCTTAATCGGGGTTGGAAAAAATTTTAATGTAACATTTTTTCGTTACGCGTCACATTTTTCCGTTACGTGCCATCTTTGTTCTTATCCCTACCACGCGTGATTCGAAGTATACTTTCTCCAGCGGAGTAGGGATTGGCAATAAACTTTATTTAACCAATTTCTGTAAAGTTGCATATAGTAAATTATTTTTTGAAAAATTACGTCATAAAGAAGTTTCACTTCTTCACTTCTTACGAGTGTATGCTAGTACAGGCACATATTTTTATTTTATGTTATAGGAAGGCAAACAAGCAGACGGATTTCCTGATGGTAAGAAATTCACGCCGCCTAAAGACACCAAAGGTGGTAATGGTGCGTTGCCAAAATGAGGTCGGGATGTTAGACCTCGAGCAAAAGTAAGTTTACCGGTTACCTTACCCTCCGAACTGGAACACGTCATGACGTTGTGGCGACAGGAATAGGTAAGGCTGTGGTACCAAACCGGGCGAGTCGCTGCCAAACTCTACCACCTAGTCGGATGTCACGGTGTTAGTGATGGGAAGCCTATGCTCGCCTTTTACGAGCTGCCTAGCAAGGAAGGCAGATGGTCTATTCTACAAAGGAGCCCGGACCAACATGGGGATCAACTTATTTTAGGGTTACATCAATTTGTGTTATTCGATGCTATTTTTTTATTTAAAACTTGACGTAATATCGTAAAACTACAATGTGGCAGAACCAAAATCACCAATCCTGATATAACAAATTAAAAATAACTACTTAAAAAAACGACTTCAAACCTAAGTAGTATAGTAAGGCTATCTATAACACAAAAATAAATCGCTAAATGTGTTTCTAAGCGCATAACTTGCGAATGATTGGACCGATTTAGCTAATTTTTTTGTATTGTGTGAGTTGCCATCTGCCTTCCTTGCCAGGCAGCTCGTAAAAGGCGAGCAAAGGCTCACCGTCACTAACACCGTGACATTTGACTATGTGCTAGAGTTTAGCAGCGACTCGCCTGGTACCACCGCCTTACCTATTCCTGCCGCCATAACGTCATGACGTGTTCCGGTTAGGAGGGTAAGGTGGCCGGTAAACTTACTTTTGCTCGAGGCCTAACATCCCGACCTCAGTTTGGCAACGCACCATTACCACCTTTGGTGTATCTAGGCGGCGTGAATTTCTTACCAGCAGGAAATCTGTCTGCTTGTTTGCCTTCCAATGTTATAAAAAAAACTTAGTAACTATTTTTAAATCGTGTTGCTGAATGCCGATATGTCTGTAATCTTGTCACTAATGTCCGATTTCACCAAGAGCCCCTGTATTTAGGGGACCTTTTAACTTGTTTTTGGGGACGGTTTTATATTGAAACAGTCCCGTAAGTAACGTTAAAAGGTCCCCTAAAGTATAGGGGCTCTTGGTGAAATCGGGCATAAGTCACTCAAGTGGATCAAATTTACTTGCGAGGGGATATTCTTAAACAAAAATTGACATCGAGATAGGTGAAAGTAAATAAAAATGCTATTAAAATAAAAACTAATGGGCCTAACTAAATAATTTTTTTGAAACCGATTCGCAACTATGTTGCATCAAAAAAAGAAGAGTTACCAAGTAACCCTTAAATTTAGGGTTGTAGTACAAAACAAAGAACAATGCCCGTCGTTCATACATTGAAAAACCTGTCAAATGTTTTTTTATTTACGTGTTGTATATGAAACACTTCCGTGATTTCCAACGTAATAATGTTTACTTTAAATGAATATTAATTCAATTCTTCTTATTTAAGTCAGAAAGAAAATCTGTTGAGGTTATTTTTTTTATGTTACATAAAATGATGTTTCCAATTCAATCGAAAAGCTATAATCAGTAACCGTGTGACAAAAGCCAAAAGTAATCGTAAGAGGGTACCTACCTATCAGAGTCCATGAGAAATATAAAAATTATAAAAAAATCAAAAATCTGGGATCACACAGTGTTGACTTCCGTTATGGACAGTTACTTTACTCTTTGGTATAGAGAGACATCTGTGTCTGTCAAAAGTGTCAAACTAATCTGTCAGGACCATTGACCTCTAAGTATACTCAGGACACGACGCGCCAGCACTGTCAAAACTATTAAGGGGCCATATACGCTAAAATACGTCAGCAGTTTACTGTTTTTTTCATACAAAGCAATCATGGATCTTGCTGACAAAAATACACAAGATTAACATGAATATGCTTTACTAGACTAGTGTTTCCAAAACACGATTCATTTCACTTTGCTCGATAGAAATAAATCAAAAAGTTAACCCTTTTTTGAAAGCTTTTGCTTTCTGTCTACTTCAATTGTGAAAATATCGACACCAGATTCAACATAAACATAGATAAGTACTATACCTAAAAGATAAGTGTTTCAGTTTTTATACTTTTTTTCAAATTACTTTTATAGTGTCAATAATAGCGATTTGTCGCTTAAGACGTTTACTTTAGAGCGTCATTGTTCATAGTAATCATGGAACGGGGGAGCGCGGTGATTGGCTCTTCTGGCTGACTGAGTATGGGGCCCTAATAATTTTCATACAGAATATTTTTCTCTGTGTTATGATTTTATAATTACTATTCTTTTGGTATACAACTGAAAATAAGTATTTGTGGTTCAATTATTCACTTATAGATTACATATAAGCTTCTTTAATATATTATTAATCATTAATAACTATTAAAAAAAACAGTACGTGGTGGTAGTAATGAGTAGGTAACAATATAATCGTGGGACAAAACATTTCAAATAGATCACAGATAATCACAGTTGTTGTCTATAGTGCATATTCTATATGATATTTTAAATAATTTTGCCAGACTTGTAAATTGAATACACCCATTTTTAAACTTAGTAAAAAAATGAAATGAGTGATTTTATAACAAAAATCAGCAATTTCTTTTAGATACCTCACATCATTGTTACGATAACTATTTCTCAGGTCAGTTATGGGCATTGTTCTTTAAGTACGTCATATTTTGAAAATTGACATTAATTTTACATTTTGGCAACAAATCGGTATCTAAACTCGGTATCACTCAAAAAAAACAGATATTGTTATATTACTAAATTATAAATTATTTGCAAACTAGACATTTATTCTGTCAATTTAGTCTCTTAGTTAAAAAAAAAACAGCCATTGTACATTAGACTATCCACTGCCATTTATTTTTAAAAAATTGATACTTAAGGTTGTCTGGCAGAGATCGCTCTGAAGCGATAAGGCCGCCTTTGTGCATCTAAGTTAAATATTATTATAAGTGAGAGTGTGAATTATTTTGCATATTTTAGTGCATAATAAAGTGTATTCATTCAATCATAAATATTTTAAAAAGTGGGAACTTTATGTCTGACTTTTTAAGCAACCTTAACAATATTAAAAGTAGCTGTAAAGTAAGATTTGTGGTAACCATTTTTATAATCGTGTGGTTAAAAACCGTCATCTTACGAACATGATTACATGAGGTGTAGAAGATACTTAGTGAATTTGAAAATAGGCAAATGTAATGAGATAGATGTATACGCCATTTTTTAAGATAGTTTTATTCATTAACATGCCTTTAAATATACATGTCAGCTCCTTTTTCAAATGTATTCTATAAATTTTTCGAGATAAAGGGAAGATAGCTTGTAACTCGCATATACCCTGATGGATAACCACTTTCACACTTATTAATAGAGGCGGTCACTATAACTCCAGCCTGATAAAAAATACATTATTTGATTAGACAAACAATACAAGCACTGTATATTAAATCACTAGCTGTTGCCTGCGGCTTCGCCCGCGTTTTCACAGGAACCCGTTGTGCGATCGCAATTAAAAGTAGCCTATATTATGTTAATCCAGGTCACAATTTATCTGTGTTCCAAATTTCAGATATATTTGTTCAGCCATTTAAGCTTGAAAGAGTAACAAACATACACACA
Source organism: Calephelis nemesis (assembly GCA_002245505.1). Lineage (NCBI taxonomy): Eukaryota > Metazoa > Arthropoda > Insecta > Lepidoptera > Riodinidae > Calephelis > Calephelis nemesis. Next base: position 16,120 of record NJDD01001515.1, on the reverse strand, counting down.
TCCTTATAAACTTTTGCTTTCATTGTATTAGTAAGATCTAACACTCGTTTACAAATAACTGATCGGAACAGTCTTAGAAATGACATCAAATCCAGTAATCAAAGAGGTCGCGTTGAAAAACATGTTTTAAAATTACACGCATACAGTATTAATTCCAATAAGTGCGACCGCTCGTCACACTGGACACGTCCACTCGCATCAAAATTCAGAAATTATATGCATCGCGCGGTGCGGAACGCCGTCCTTGTATAGGAGTCAGGGAGGCGTGGCGTCATACGGACGGCGTGTGCCGCAAACGGTTCAAGACAAATCTGACTTTCGACGCTACAGGTTATGGCGCTGAATCCACTGCGAGTAACGCAACGTGTGTTCGCGAAGATTGCGTTGAAGGATGAGAAATGCCTGTTTGTGTTTTTTTACTGTGTGTAACAAAGACTAAGCGAAAGGGTAACGATACTTTTGATCTTCCCGACAGAATGCCAGAAGCCACAAAAAGGGCCACAGGTGGTTTGGTGCGCCAAAAAACGATCACATCAGCTCTAGGGTAGATATCATCTAATCGTTTCGCATAACTTCTGGCCTGAAAGATTATGGTCTGGTTGACCCGAGACTTTCTGGGTCCGTGATCAACTGGAAGTAACGCAAGTTTTTGTGGTAGCTACGTATGCTCCGGTAAACTCGATGTCGACTAATGACCTGGCTAAAACTTTGGAATTCTGTAAGGAATGTTTTGGATTTGATTGAAGGTGATTATGTGTGGTGACGTGAATGGGTGGGTGTATGTAAGCATACTGTATATTTATGTATAGAAATAAATCTTCTTGTGTATAACACATTATTTCAGCATAAGGACACTCATTGTTGTACACGGAGAAGGAATGATCAAATGAGTATGATAGATTGCATTGGCGAGTACATTTTCCATTTGGAAGGCTAGCATGAATAAAGAGTGAAAAATTGCAGACAGAAGTGTATGAGAGTCAAGTCCAACACAGGCTGAATAGTGTACGCCTACCGTATTTAGACGTGGATGACTATTGGAATGTTTAGAAAGATATGATGGTTAATATCGCGAAACAGGTACGAGGGAAGGAAAAGATGTACACATCAATGAATGGTGATGCGTGGTTGGATAAGGAAGTAAAAGCCTCCGTTAAAAGAAAGAAAAAATCCTGGTTAGAAAATGTATTATGTTTGTAATCGAATAACAGTATCACAGAGTTAAAAAAATGTATCGTCGTGCAGGAATGTCACCAAACACATAGTGAAAGGATAGCATGAAATGGAAAGTATGAAACTGGAAGAGAAGTCGGCTAACAGCATTGAAATTAAGGACGTGAAGAAGTCACGGAAAAGTCATGGAAATAACATCGCGTATGTGGAATGGAGAGTGTGTGCAGGGAATAGTGTGTATAGAGTGCTGGGTATGCTATTTCAAAGCGAGGTTTTGAGTCAAGGTGCTAGACTCACATTGAATAACTCTGTGCCTATCCCGATGTTGTTGTATGGAAGCAAGATTTGCGTATGTCAGAAAAAGAAATGTATGTATGTCCAAATGAAAGATTTAAAGAAAATCTGTCGTGTTGCGCTCACTGACCGCATTCGTAAACTTGCGATCCCAAAAAGTGTGATTAAAAAAAGTGTTTGTGTTAAAATTGTGTTGGAATAAGAAAGGCCATGCTCCTATTACTCGGATATGTAGAAATAATGGCAGGTGATAAAATTGACAGTTTGACAAAGCAAATATAATCTCGATCACAACAGTTTTCAAAGGAAAGAATCTGCGTCGAAATCGGTACATCAGTTTAAAAGTTATAATGCCACAGACAGATATACACACAGACTCGTACACTTATAAATACACATTAACACAAACACACACACACACACACACACACACACACACACACACACACACACACANNNCGTCAGGGTCAATAAAAAAAATTGATTGGGGGTTAAAACAGCGTTTCATAAATGTTTGGGAGCTACGATGTAACAGACAAACACACATACAACAACTCAAACTTAATCTGAGAGGGATTATAATGAGCTTTAGAAGAACTGCAAAGATTACAAAACGTACTTAATACCATAAATACCGCAACTTTTAAATTATGACCCATTGTTCACCTCTCAGTTCATTAATCCGGTTATATAGTCATCCAGACTTCGCCATATAAAAATATGAACAGGGCTTGTAAAGTGGAAAAGAATGAGTCCAAACTCGATGAGTTTACCAGAGGGCATTTCAGGGCTACGTATCTATCTTCGATCTCCGTCATCAGACAAGCTTAATTGTACCAAAATTCGTTAATGTTTGAAGTGTAAGGTTTTAAAAGTAAAATAAATACCCATAATGGGTCTTATATCCATTGCGATGTTTACAAATGAGCTGATATCCGTCAACGCCTTTACACAACTGTATAAATGATTTAAGGTTCTGCCATCTCTATCACGTTAGCTTTCAAGTTTGTACGTTAGACGAACTGCAAAATGAGGAAACAGAATATTGCAACTCATAATCTCTCGTTGTTGTGTAAACTCTCTCTCGTAATACGTATACTGGCTTTATTGAACCCAGAGCAACTGTAAAAGTTAATGGATTTCTCCTTGGCGTCTACCGTGCTTTGTGTGATTTTTTTTCGTCGAATTTCATTTAGATAAATTATTACCGTGTACTCACCAAAAATGCTTTTCCATTTTGATGATAGACGAGTGGACCACCAGAGTCGCCAAAGCATACACCAACACCACCAGTACCATTTGTGCAAATATTGTTAGATGTGATATTTAAATAATAATAAATTGATTTGCACGTCTTTACTGGTATTACCTGCAGCTTCACATGACTTATTACTGTGTTCAATAACACTATTAAATCTAAGCACAGAACAAAACAAAAAAAATATCATGGAATGTCATGTAGTCCCTGTAATAACATAAGTTTTTTTTGTTTTTACTAATAACTAGCGGCCCAACACGGCATTGCACGGTTACGAATATACCTACATATAAACCTTCCTCTTTAATTATTATATCTATAAAAAACCGCATCAATATACGTTGCGTAGTTTTAAAGATTTAAGCATACAAAGAGACATAGGGACAGAGGAAGCAACTTTGTTTTGTGACTTTGAACACTGATTTTGATAATAAAGTTTTCACATTTGAATCTGTTGTTTAATCGTGTAACTTGCCATGATGATTTGGCATAAGTAACTGAATAATTAATGAAAGATTTGATAGATGTCACCACAACAAAATGACCACCACAGGCCATCAAAATCTACCCGCGCCAATCGAAAAACCTTATATATTTCAGGCCCGTACCTGATTCTGGGAGATTTCATAAGTAGTCATCCTCTGTGGGGAACTCAGTAGAACCTTTCTCCACAAAGTTGGTGGACCTTTTAGATTCCCATAACATCTGTAACCTTAATGATGGATCCCCAACAAGGCTTAATTTTGTATTTTAATTTTTTATTTTTTTAGCACTTGCCCTGTGCGTGGGATAAATTTCTATAAATTTTAAAGAAAGAAAAAATTTCATTAAAGAAAGAAAAAAGAAAAAATACGATGCAAGAAACGAAAGTTATGTCCTTTCTAAAAAAATGTGAATTTCATCGGTGATGAACTCATTTGGTGGGTACTCAGAATTGTGTATCTATAGGACATAACTACCCGCGTTAACGGGTTAGAAAGGAATTGAAAATTTCGCCACGGGACTTGAATCCTCAGTAGCTCAATTGGTTAGAGCATTCGTCGGCTTGAGACGAAAGGTTACAGGTTCAAATCCTGTCTGGGGCGAAATTTTTTCTTTCTTTAAAATTTATAGAAGGCATAATTTCTCCAAAACTTCAGTGCTGTAGATCTGTCTTTATGTTTCCTTACCGTTTCAACACCAATTTCTTGGCAGGTACTACAGGACTGTCATGGAAGTGACCATCGTTCAATACTGTCATCCCAAATTTCTCTTCAAAAATAATCAAATTTAAGTTTCAGTAAAAATTTGTCTTTAAAAAACAATTCAGTAACTTATAAAAACTCGGAAAAAATGACAAAAGAAAGAATTTTGATACTTGGTGATCAAAGAGTACGTGGTTTGTCTACCAAATTTCTACATAACAAGAAATACTCTGTTTTAGCTACTGTTAAACCCAATGCGAGTTCATCGGAAATAATACATAGTTTTAGAGATTTTTCAGGTTTATCAAGCAAGGATTATGCAGTTGTAACAGCCGGCTCAAATGATTGTGAACCATACTCGGTGTTCACAAATATTAGTAATGTTTTAGATAAATTTAATCAGTGGAAACAGGTATTTTTATTAAAAGCTATGCATAACAGGTATTTAAACGTAGCTTTTCTAAATCACAAGTTGAAATTAATTGCTAATCAATATAATATAATAATTGTACCTTCTTAGACATAGACAATTGTATAGCAAAATATGGACAATATACATGTAAGCTTTGTGCTGACATCGTCATTGACGTTTATGAAGAGCACTGAATTCTGGCCATTGCCATTAGTGATAGAAAAAAGATAAAAAAGTGTCTAAGTCAAACATAGAAAAATAAAATTTGATTTATAAAATTAGAGAAGGCAAGATTGGTTTTGTTTATGTAATAAACAATATAAAAAAGGACTACTAAAGTTATAAGTAAAACATGAACATAATTGTCGATTCTCTATTTTAGGTTAGTTATTCTTTAGTTATGTTAATTTTGTAGAACGTATTTTTTGTTTTAATAAATAAATTCTCTATTTTAGACGCATCACATTGTGTTTTTGCTAATAAAACGTCCAATATTATATACACATAAGATTTACATGGAGTGTTTGTCCAATAAATTAAAACAGGAAATAGATTATCAGGAATACAAAACAAAATTTCTAACATTTTCTAACAGTAAAACCGATAAACTGAATTGTAAAAAAATTTGAGTTGCATATTAGATAAACTAAAGATGACATTTGTTGAACACAAGCAAAACTTAGAAAAACTAGTGTCTAATAGAATAAACATAAATAGAATAAATAGCTTACCTAGTAATAGTTTTAAAAAATTGACCATACCTTATTATTCTAATTTAAAGAAAGCAACTTTACAAAGACATAATAATCAGACAGCAGTCCCTGAAACTACCATAAAAAAGGTACTATACCTTATTATTTCAATCCAATAACTAATAAAAATCATTAAATATAACTAATAATCAGTTTTTTCGTTAACAGTTTAAGTTACTGCATAAAAACATAGTTGCTGCATTAAACAAACGTGACTACCTTCAAGCTGCTATTACAGAACTCGGGGACTCTTTAGGTAAAATAGATGTCATCTGTCTTACTGAAACATTTTTAAAGCAAGGTTCGGAGCAAAATTTTAAACTTGGTGGATACTATCTTGCTTCTTATTTTTCTCGTAGTAATCAGCATCGAGGTGGCACCTGTATATTAGTGAGTAAAGATCTCCTTTGTAAACCCCTTGATTTACAAATACACGTACCGTTTTCCTTTGAATGCTGTGCCGTTGAGATAATAAGCTATAATTTAATAGTATTATGTATATATCGTACACCTAATTCAAATATTGAGATATTTCTTAACAAATTAGAATTATTATTAGAAAATATAATGAAAAATTCTAAGAAGAAAATTGTTCTATGCGAAGATTGGAATATAGATCTTCCATCTATGTTCCAATCTTCACATATTTTAAATCTGCTAGAAAACATGCATGTCTAGATGTAATTGCTAGCAATTTGGATAATGTTTTTTCTGATACTCTTGTTCTTGGTTTATCTGACCATGAAACTGCACAAAGTATACAAGTGGATTACATCAGTCACACATCATAAACCGAAACGTAGCTTCTGGTTTGGAACAAGGCGTCTTTTTGGTCAGGACAATATTAGCTTTTAAAGCAGTCAATTATCAAGCCATTATTTAAAAAAGCTGATACATGATATGAACAATTACCGACCTATAACATTAATTCCAGTCATTTCTAAGATTTTTGAAAAAAATATGTATGAAAAACTTTCCAACTATTTACTCCATTTCAAATTATTAAAAAATAATCAGTATGGATTTAGAAAAGGGCAGGTCTACATTATATGCATGTTTTGACCTCATACAAAAGGTAACTGAATGTCCTAATAATAAAAAGCATCCACTTTCTGTGTTTTTAGATATGAGCAAAGCATTTGATTTTGTTTCACATAAAATATTGTTAACAAAACTTGAGAGATATGTCATTAGAGGTAAAACATTAGATTGGTTTAAAAGCTATTTGCTGATGATACAACTCTTCTCATCAAGTGCGAAAACAAAAATGATCTAGTCACTGAAACAACTAAAACTTTAAACGAAGTAGCAGATTGGTTAAATGAGAATAATCTTGAAATAAATCTATCAAAAACAAAATTAGTCGATTTTCAAACTCATTATAGAGATACTAAAAAAGTAGATGTTATTTTCAATAATACTTTTATAGCTAACGTAGATTTTACTAACTTCCTAGGTATAAAAATCGATAAATTTTGCAATTGGAAATCACATATT
>NJDD01001514.1:47274-89798 GCA_002245505.1 Calephelis nemesis | reverse complement strand
GCCTTTCTGGTCTAGTGGTTCGATGTTGGCGTTGACTACATGAAACCGGGTCGGCGAATTCAGAACACTATAGTTTTACGATTTTTTTTATTAAAAAAAATAAGTTGCCCGGGTTTGGATAAATGCCCAGCTAGCAATAGTCTTGAAACCTATCACATTATGCTACCTAACCTATGAATAACCATGGGTGTTCTTGTTGTTCCTTTGCCTACCTCTTCGTGACGTGAAGATACTTTAACGATAATAACAGTTTATCATATTTTTAAACATTTGTCATATTAATACTGTATGTAAATTTTGTTTGAGCACTTTTCTGCGTTTACGATACATTTTGTAATTATTAAGGAAAATAAAAATTTAAAAACCACATGATTTGAATCCTGGGTAGCTCAAATAGTTAGAGCATTCGTCAGCGACAGTCGAAAGGTACGTAGGCACCTACAGTATGTAGGTAGGTAAGTTCAAATTCTGAATTGAACTTTTTTCAAAATTGTGAGGTTTTGTTCCCAAGCACGGACAAATGCTAAAATTTAAAATAGGTACCTAATTACTTTTTAAGAAAATCGAAAATTAAGGTAATAAATGTAACGTGGTGCTGCAATGATGTACAATGATTTTAATAGTACTACTTTTCTAAATTGCTATTTTTGTTGTTAACTTCGCGTTTTTTACAACTTCGTCGGACTTTATGGGCCAGTAGAGTGCTCAGTCAGCTCGAGACATCCCCCTACATATCAAGCAACAAGGGCTGTCTCCCGGGAGACCGTACCTTGACTTGGTGCTGCGTTCTGATTACTGGGTGGATCAATTGGAGGGGTTGCGGCTCGTCCCTCAGCGTTTAGCGCCGGGCGGAAAAGAATTCTTCGTCTTCGAGATCGGAGGCGACGGTGCAGTGCGGTGTTGAATATGCTGTTGCTTGTTTTGTTGTGATTAGGAGGGAGGCTCGCGTTTGCGGGATTCGATTTGTGACGGGGTAATAGTACTGCATGGAACTCTGTAACTCTGTAACTATGTTTATAGCTGTCAAGGCAATCGTTAAAGATAATAAAATTTTAAATTCTTAAACGGCTAAAGCATTCGTCAGTGAGACACAAAAGAGCGCGTGTCAAATCCTGCATAAGATACTTCTTCCTTTAAAAAAAACAAAAAATCAATTTTTTTCTTAAATAATGAACACTTTTTAATTGGCAACACTTTTCGTAACCGGAAGTAGCAAAGAATTAGGTACCTACACCAGTTCCTTTTCTTTACCCTAGGTATCTTTTAAACAGTTCGTTTTCGCTTCTTGCGTAAATTTCATGTCCTAAAAAGTGCTTCTCTGCCCTGACGTAAAATCTTGTACTTGTGAATTATTATAAGTTTCTAGTTTCATTTTCTTTATTTTTAATTGTTAGTCGATTTTTTTTTCTTTGACAAAGTGTTTGTTGGTGAGTGCCCTACTGTGGAAGATATGCGTGCCAGGATTCATAATGCTTTTACGGAATTGCGTTTGGCGTGTGTCGTTAGTGTCTCGGCTCCACTCAGAAACGCTTCGTTGTGCACGACTCTGTGAGCAAGTTGGTGGGGGTTATTTCGAACCTTTTCTTTTACGAAGCAATCGAGATTGAAGCAGGTATGTGCGAAATTTTAAACCTTTTATCTAGGCTAATTATGTTATCTAGGTACATTTTACCTACATATCAAAATCCATTTCTGTCAAACTTGTGTTTAAATATGTACTTTTTGTGCCCTATGAAAAGATTCGGTTTAGATTGAACGACTACTTGATAATGTAGGAGTATAATTTTCTACGTAGTGTATGATTCGACCGCATAGTGTCTAGGTAAGTACCTACCTACTGAGTGGCGCTCGCAGCGGCATCCGTGCGGCTTGATGCTTACAATTTGTACGTTATACATTACGGGCTGAAAAAATGCTAAAAATTCAACCACTCATTTCCGACAAAAACTGTAAACGGAATTTTGAAGTCTGATATGTATATAAACTACCACCGAAGTTTTCGTTACGGTGTCAATTACACCCTGTATATCGTAATCGATACCAATCTCAATTTTTAAATGGAAACTGATCTGTCATTTTAAACTATACAAAGTACAAATAGCTTTCAAGAACGTTTTGTTTTTAAATATTTACATTTAAGATTTTTTTTCTGTGATCTCATGATTACTTATAGAATCACAATTAAGAAAATAAAAATGTTAATAATCATACGCACAAGGTCTTTCATTTCATATAGTAACAGAATGCATTTTTTAATTAGTTCCCTAAATTCAGTCATAGTTTAGTTATTAGTGTGACTGTACCTGCTATAATACGTTCAATAAAGAAGGTCATTAGTATGTATGAAAACACCGCTTTTTTGTAGTCATCCTAATTTGGTCGGATAACCAGTGTTTACGTTGCTCTTTCGATTTTTGTTTATATTTACATACCTAATGCGAAATATTTCACACTAGATATTTGTCTTACATATTATTTGACTAAACGCACTAATTTTTTGTTAACACCTAAACATCTTTGGTTGAGACAGTAATTTGTGCAATTACGTCAAAGTTAGAACGCCGGTTTTTGACTTTAACTCATATTATTCAAAAATGCATGTATGTATGCTTTTGATTTTTTTATGATAAATATACACGTTAAGAAGAACCGAATACAGTTTTCGGTAACCTTATATATTTTCTCATTTGGGCGCTACAATTTTTTTTTATTTTTGGAAAAACCGCGATTACTTGAAAACTATAAATATTTTTTAAAATCTAATTTTGTCACAAATACGCACAAATTAAGAGCTATTTGTGCATGTTTATTCCACATGCGCACATATAATAAGTCTTTGAGATACACGATTTTGCAAAACGTTACCGCAGCAGGAAACGCAATATATCGAAAACCTGAAGACACACAAATTTTATTTTTAGCGCACAAATTTGCACAAATATGTGCTCTCTGCTCATATACATTTTTTTAACTCTCCGATAATTAGTTTAGATTTTTCTTGCTGGGGTAACGTTACCCCAGCTGGAAGTGTTTTTTCCGTTTATTTCCAAAACGACAACATGCACAAATTTTTTATTCGACGCACATTTACAGCACATCGAGCACTAATTATTTGTCCCACTCATATCAGTCTAGGTGCTACTTTCTAGCTGGGGTAACGCACACGTCGTGGACACGGAGTTGTATATTACGTCCCAAATGCTCTTTTGCAAGATCTTTCAAATTAATTGCTTGACCATTCTGAAACAATAATTTTCAATTTTAGCACGATTATGCAAAATATCGCTGTCCAACGGCCGGGTACTTGGACGTGTACATAGCTACAGCCAGCGACAATAATTGGTTGAGCGGTGTCAACTGGCATCCACCATTCCTAAAGCTGCTGCCTACATAGGCTCCACTAGGTGGTAACAAACATTTAAAGATCCAACCAGCGAGCAGGGAGATAGGTTAGGTCACATGCCAACGCAGTCGTAAAATCACACCATCATACGTCATTTCAAAATTATTATGCCCTAATGTTTGGAACAATCGGAAGGATATAGCACGAACGTTACATACTTACTGTTTTTAGATTTGTTGAAAAAACGATACAGGTAGATAGATAGGAATAAACTGCTTCAATAATTACACTAGAATTTCATAATAACGCCATACATAACTTAAAATAGAAGTTATGAACAACAGTAAACTGTTAATTTGCTTTTCAAACTGCATTCTCAGAATAGGTATTAGACAAGATGTTTTTAGTAAGTTTCTTTTCGGTATTTTAATAAGTCTTAGTAGGTATTAAAAAGGATAAATCAGTTTGAACGAAATGCTACTAGATAATTAGCAGTTTTACCAACCTTCATAAATTTGGAACATTGAGCCAGGTCTTTGGTCGGATTGTGATCTTGAATCTTGAGGACTTTCAAATCATTATGGACGCTATGGCCGACGACCACTTTTCCCCGAATAATGTTGAGAACTTCGTTTCTTGCTTGATTAAAATCGATCCCTTTTCGAATTTCATTGTCGGTAATTCCAGTTACAGGTGTGCGATAATCAGTTATAGTTACTGTTGGTTTAACATAAGAATCGAACAATACATACTCGTTCGAATCGACTATCGAAATACGAGCAAGAACATTTGTTCTGTCACCTTCCACCACACCACAGTATTAAGAATTCTACCTACCAGTAGTCCAACTCCTTTGTTCTTGAATTCATGCCGACATTTTATATACCTACTCACGGCAAGTCAGTCAAGGGTCAGGGTTGTCAAATAATAACATTTTTAAGATTTAACAAAAAAATGTGAAGTTAATAATGAAACCGATGATGGTCTTGCTGAAATTTCGTCCACAAAATTTACATCCACAGTGGACGAAACGACACCTTTTATTTTATTATTTTTGTCACCGACGATTCGTTCACTATCAAATTATTGAAGTTGTTTAGTACAGTAAGATGAAAAAGTTTTATGCTAATGAACAATATAATAACAAAAAAAAAACATAATATACAGGGCTTTCTCAAATTAGTTAACGATATTTTAACCACGGGCTCGGAATGCGTGTCTGGAAACATAAAAAATAATAAAAAAAATCTGAAACGAAAAATAAATAAAATATTACAAAAATTAATTCTCGCAATAACGCATGGGGGTCAACGAACTCTCGTTCCGCGTTCGCAGCTCACAGCTGATTGTCTCACCGCTCACGGCTGCCGCGTGAATGTGACAATTCAGCTAACACACCTAGTACCTAGCTACTTAATGTTTATTTGTACCTACAGGCTACTAGGTATTATGTAATTTACTATTATCTGTTAAATTGCTAAAAGCCCTTAATGTTTTTGTTTTCTCGAAATTTTAATCAGTTAAAAAACTTTACATGTCACACAGTACAAATATCTCGGTCCAGTATTTTATTTTTTAATTTAATATGTATACTTACCTAAGTATTAATTATTAGTGAGCCGCGAAAGTAACCGCTGTTAATAAGTCATAAAAAATCATAGTTGTAAGTTCTGATCCAGGTCATGTATCGATGCGCTTGCCGCTTCGATCGTCCGTCGTCGACTCCCGCCCCGCGCGGGGGCGCTCCTTACAAATTATTATTTCTAATACAGTCATTTTTCAAATCAGTTGATTTTTGATCGTGTTTGGGATGTGTTATGTTTTTGTTTGTGTTTGCGTTTATTTTTCGCGAAGTGTTCATGAGTATCTTTCCAATGGTGAAAATTTAATAGAGGGTGGCTAGTGTGATCACCTGACCTGACCTGACGCCTCCCGACTTCTCCATGTGGGTAGGGTCGAAGATTTGACTGACGTTGTGAACCTTACAATTGAACTGACCTTGCCTTAAAAAGTTATAGGAAAATAGGAACCTACTAGCAATACTTAAAGACACATCAACAACCGTGCTAAGTTTTGCATTGAGTACCTACAATGGTGGATATGTAAATATGGATGTAAATAGTGTGAATAGGTAGGTACGTAAATCAATTTTGTAGTTAGGTGCATACGTAAGCCTGATTCTTATCTTAACCACACGCCTACATTCACTAGTTTTTTATGATCAATCAGTTCAAAGCCTATCATTGGGATAGGACTCGCAATAAATGTAACATACGCGCCATACCTAGTATCTAGGTGTCACGTATATATATATATATATATAAAAGTTTAAAACATATACCTAAATGGATCGCTTTATTTTGTTAAAGCTTTGTATCTGACTGTATAAAAAAAATTTAATGGTGCACGAATCGACAGTGGAAAACAAAAAATAAATAAAAAAGTGTCGTTTCATCCATTGTGGATGAAAATTTTGTGGACGAAACGTCAGCAAGCCGGATGGCTTATAAAATATAATAAAAACGAAACACATCCTGTAAACCATTATAAATTTACAAGACAGCAAGAATTACATTATAATAAAATACACTATACTTAACATATTTTTTAACAAATAACGAGTGCAAACCCTTCTAGATAGAGAGCGAAATCTGTATGGAGTTTGCGCTCGCCGACCCTGCCGCTCGCTTCCCCGCGTTCCCCCCAGCGTTGCTCTGTGCAAGTACATGAGTCGGCCGACTGTTAGTATTAAGACTGTGGTCCCACACCTTCAACCATTTCACAATCTATAGCCACAACAGCTGACATTATGAAATATTAGACAAATTAGTACGTAAATTACTTCAAAGATTGAAACAAAATTTGAGAAACAAATAGGTATAATCCATAAACTGTGACAACTATGCGACCGGCGACGGCAATTGTAATTTTGCTGTACCTGTAAGTTTGTTGGAAATTCTATAAATAGTGACGCAATTATTATTACACGAGGAGGAGGAAGCTATTCGGTACCTTCCCATCAGTGTTGCCACCTCAAATTTTTTGAAGCGCCAAATCAAAAGCAAAATTTCGACATATTTTAGAAATTTGAATATTAAAAAAACCACTAGATTTCACCGGATATTTTTTTAGATTTTATTATTCGTTTTTGCATTATTCAAGTTCATGTTTGCATCAAATTACATGAATATTAAAAATCGGTCACAAATTATTGAAAATTAGTTGTAAGTAATGCAAAATAGAAAGTGATGTCAGGGTCTTAGGTAATGAGGTGGTGTTCTTATTCAAGCTCATTTAGTGATATGTACACGATACAATTATTTCTATACGAATACTTCGCTTGTTACTTTGAACAAAACTGTATAGTGCAAAATGCTACTAAATTTGACAAATGATACTAAATACTTACATGAAATTCAATAACTACCAGTGACCATCTTTTCTCTCACTTGCGCTAAAAAGCCATAAAGATACTTATTGGATTTGTTTTCATGAGTATGTTTACCGTTTTCATATGATAATCAAGATCAAGCTAATATTTCAATGATATACACACAGTAACGTACTAATAAATAACTAAAGAAATAGTATTTTATCAAAACTAAAGTTCTAACGACAAATTAAAAACAACTTCTCATTAGAACTTTATTTATTTTTATGCGAATTTTACATAACTCATATACCATTCATAACCTATATACCTACTTGTTAATTAAACTAACAATCAATCCCTTTAAGGCGTTCGGAAATATCAATTGACCTCTGTAATTACACGAATTACTCACGAGCTATTTGATAATATTAGCTAAAATAGAACGTTAATTAATGTTTGTGAAGATACTTTAATATTTGTTTTTACAAAATTGTAGGTAGGTGATGTAATTATTGTTTTTGATTTTTCCAACACAGTTTCTGAAAAGACACCAATAAATAATATTAAAAAAAATATTATCCAAATCTGACGACTTTCTTTTAATTGTAAAGTTTTATTTTTAAATTAATATATAACATCTTTATATCTTTACATATTATGTCAATATCTATACCTGTGCGTAACGACGAAAATCTGCAATGGAATGTAGTTTCCTTTTTAAATATGTGTTGACAGAGTCGATAAAACGCTAGTTCTGGTTGAAAAACCACCAAGGTGGCAACACTGCTTCCCATGTCGATTTGATTGTGTTGCAATATATTAAAATGAGATTGCCTCAATAAGTTTTAACTGTGACTGATAGGTTTTATAAAAATGTTGTTATTGATTTGGTCATAATAGTATATTTGCAAAAACTAGATTGAGACTATTATTTTTTACTGCAGACATTTAAAAAAAGTGTTTATTACTCTGTATTCCGGCTTTTCATTATTTTTGATATGACGGAACAGTTAGGTGCATAATAAATAAGCAATGGTATTAAACTACCCAACTTTAATACCATTACTCATTAGGTAGAAAGCTAGCTTTTATCCTAGTACATAAGGAACTTAAAAGTGCAAATTGACATTGTGAAGTTCGGGTTTTGTATTCTGATATTTGTAAGATTAGCCTCTGTGGTCTAACGGTTCAGTTGTTGGAATTGACTGCATGAGGTCCCGGGTTTGAATCCCGGGTCGGGCAACAAAAAGAAAATTGGGGTTTTCCAATTTTCTAATAATTATATTAAACGTTGCCCGGGATTGGATCTGTGGCCGGTTGGTGATAGGCTCGCCACCTATCACATTGTGGACTTAGTGTCTTCGGCTAGTCGTGGGTGCCCTGGTTGTGCTTCTGCCTACCTCTTCGGGGATATGGACGTGAAGATCCTTTTTTTTCTTTGAAAGAAGGTACTTGTCTGTAAATATTTTGAGGTTTTTACAATTTAGGTACAAACTAAAGACATCGAAATGCTACGTGGGTACAACGGACCAAACTATTTGAAACCCCAGAAATTTTGGAACGTTTGTATCATAAAGCTTTATATAATACTACTGGAGGTTACAAAAAACCTTATGTTCTTTCTTTCTTCTTTCTTGTGATGTCACTTAACAGTGTCAAAATGAAAAAAAGACCGGTATTTGGACGTGACATTAGATCTTTGTTAGATGTGTAACCTCCAGAAGTATTGTAACTTCATGGTTTGAAAACATAACTCATATAATTAAGCTGACATCTCGAGATAGGAGAATTTCAAAGATAGGTGGCGTAACCCTCGAAAGCCTGCATTTTTCGATGTTGAGGATTTGATGACAAGGACCCGGAATGAACTGGAAGGTGGTGGATGGATGGATGATCCAAAATGATGGATCACAGTTTGAACATTACGGTATTATGGTTCATAAATAATCTTTGCAGTTCACCTAAAGCACATCAAAAAGTATTGTAAGTTGGACGTGTCCGTGAGTGTGTGTGTATGTCTGTATAAGCCATTGTAACTTTTGGACGGCTGGAAAGGTTTCGATCCGGTTCTTCTTGCCCAGATGGCTTTTAATCGCTTGACATATAGTTTTTATCAGAGGTTATTAAAAAAAATAATTTGTAGATTAGAACATGTGTTCTATGAAGAATAAAATTTAGATCGGATGACGATCACAATAAGAAAAATGTTATTGATATTGTTATGATTGTTGGCAAGAGTTTTGTTTTTGAATATTTTAAATTTCCCACATAATCGGTAACTGTCACGATTATGGTAACATTTAAGGATTTGTCTTCTTGCCTATAAAAGTCTGTAAATTTTAAGCGACCCTTACACATGCACAAAAAAGTTTATAAATTTTATTTTTAACTATTTTGATTACACAAAATATGTATGATTGAATTTTAAGATATTTTTATTTATTTGTCCAACTATATCTGATAGCCTATATCTTTCGAGAGAGGAGGTTGTAATCTAACGAGATTTTGGGCGGGAGGGGGTAACCTCAGAAGCGTCTTATGTGATTTAACTCCTTTTAATTTTATAATCTTCCTCATAAACAAGTGAGGAGGCTCAGGCAGTGTCAGGTTAAGAGCATTTGTCGTTAAATCCAATGGAATTCTAGTCTTTAGTGCTTGTTTTCAGAAATATACGCCTTTAATAGAATCTGGTGCATAATCCGACATGGTGAGTCAGTTTCTTAGAATAAGTATATACATATATAGTATATAATGAATATAAAGCCTATTTAAAATAAATTGAATCAATCAGTTTAAAACGGAACAAACTGTTTATAAAAAAAGAAACATTTTTTTGAATACAACCACATTTCTTGATATTCTGAAAGAGGCATAGAACAGAGTAAGATACTCGTAAACTGTAATTAGATTTTTTAACATGTGATTGATCGGTAGATATAATACCTACTGATTCACCTACTTAGAGGGTTAGGTTCTAGTTGGTGCAGGTGCGACCAACCAAGCGTAGGTGTTGCCGTAAAACATGGCAACTTTGCCCTCGACATTTGACTTTGCTCAGTTGTGTATTTTTTTAAAATCTTAAAACATACCAAATTTATCCATAGTTAGTAAGCACATTTTGTGTGTAGTTAAAAATTCATTATATTTATGGCAACACTATGGGACGTACTGTCACAGATGTTACTTTATTTATCTGTCAGACGATGATGAAATTAGGGTGTTTTTTTGCGGGCAAAAACTGTTAAAAAAACTTTTTCGAGAAGTGTTACTTGGAGTTGTCGCAGGTAAGTAATTTTTATACATTTGTTATTACAATACAAATGAATGATATAGACTAGCTTTCTTCGCTAAATGCATCATTAAATCATAAAATATAGCGGTGGGCAAAGTCACAAGGATATTTCATAAACATCGTTGACAACATTGCCCAAAGTTTCTTTTTCATTAGGGTTGTCACCCGAGGTACACATTTTAACCGAGTATAAAAAGGAGGGTTCAGATTTGATTTACATTTAATTAAGTTGATAAATACAAAGTTATGCCCTCTTTTTATAATCCCGACTGATTTTTTAAAGCTTTTGTTGATGGGTTTATTTTTTAGGTTGGGTTTGTTGGGTTTCTTCAAAGTAATATGTATTTACATCAAAACCATTGAATACCTAAAATAACGATAAGTCTTCTCAATTTTAACTGTACAATACAATTTTTTAGTAAAACTTTTTAATAAGAATAAAACAGAGTCGAAAATGAAGAAAATCTATTTTTTTTAGTGTAAGACACACGGTTCGGGTCGTGATTACTCCAAAACTTTGCACCGGAAGTCAAAACTTCTAATGACCTAAATTGATACCACTGCTGACTTTTTATCTTTACGCAAAGTCCCTTACTGGGTGGTCAGAGAGTATCGAGTGTAAAACCTTACGGTCCTGGCAGACCTGTAAATAATTCCTCCACATTATTTACCCTTTTCATTCAAACACGCCGGTTTCAGAGAATCTTGACACCACCTTCGGCTAACTAGCGAACGATTAATATGGTTCGAACCGCGATTACTCTAAAACTAACCACCGGAGGTCAAAACCTCTAACGACTTTAATTATTGATCCCATTGTTGGCTTCTATCGATGCGTTAAATAAAAACAAAAGAAAGTTGAAAATAAAAAAAATGAATTTTTTAGTGTAAAACATTAATATGGTTCTAATCGTGATTACTCTAAAACTCAGCTTCGGAGGTCAAAACCTCTAATGACTTCAATTGATCTCACTGCTCGCTTTTATCGATGCGTTTAATAAAAATAAAAGAAAGTTGAAAAAGAAGAAAAGAAAAGAAGAAAGAAATGAAAAATATTTATTTGCGGAATATGAATGTTACAAAGATGTTACAAAATTATTTAAGCGTTTCAACATATTCTACCATTTTGTGGTGTGCAAATATTTAATAGGTTTTAAACATATTACTATTTTTAATTATTTAGTTACAATCTACAACACACTGTATTTTGTATTTATTACAAGATTATATTTTATAAATACAACAATTTTTAGAAAGTAAATTAATTTATCCCTGTCTACCGTAAACTACCACCGTTTCCAAACCTAGCCAGACAGGAAAAGAAACGGCGAAACAAACTCCTGCGCACCCGACATTCTGCAATTAAATTAATCATATTAGAAATACTATATTATTTATTCTTATCTGCAAGAAAATCTTTGACACTATAATATTTTTTCTCTAAAAGTAAGTTGAATACCTTTTTTCGAAATCTGCTTAATGGAGTGATTTAAGATTATCAGGAATTTTGTTGTATATACGAATGGACATGCAATACACATTATTTTTGTAAATGTTGAGTTTTTGGTTAGGCAGATGTTGTTTTCACTATTTCTAAAATGAGACAAACCTAGCACTTCAGCACTCGTATGAAACAAATGATGATGTTTTTTACAAATACACATACAGCTAACATATATAAACAAGGCAAAGGTAAAATTTTAAATGACTTAAAAAGTGGCTTGCATGAATGTAATTGATTGACACTACACATTGCACGTATACACTTCTTCTGAACTCTAAAGAGTCTAGTTAATTCTACAGAATTCCCCCAAATAGGAATACCATAATGCAAAACGGAATAAACATACCCGTGATAAGCTAACAGAGATGCCTTTAATCCTGAAACTTCTCTAATTCTTCTCAACACATGTACAAACCTATCGATTTTATTGCAAAATAAATCAATATGCGATTTCCAGTTACAAAATTTATCGATTTTTATTCCTAGGAATTTAGTACAATCTACATTTTCAATAGTAGTATTATTTAAAACTAGCTGTTACCCGCGGCTTCGCCCGCGTAGTCTACTAATTTGATATTTAGCTCTCCAACACTGCTCGTTAAAATTTTAAGATAAAATGTAGCCTATATCGCTATCCAAAGTTTCATCTATTTTTTTTGTAAATATTAAAATCAATTCAGCAATTTTGCCGTCAAAACTGAACATACACTTTCTCTTTTCTAATTTCACCTCAGATAAATAGTAGGAATACGTTATTGTGTTTACAGTTTTATCTGCACTACGGCAAATCCTGTTAAATTAAAGTGTAGGTATAGCAAGTTATGGAAACCTGTAACAGATATTTTTTTTGAAATTTTAGAAATATACGTATCGTCTCTGAGGTCTAACCGTCCATCTTCGGAATTACTTCTTGAGATCTTGGGTTCTATTTCCGGTCCGGGCAACAAAAAAAAAACAAATAAAAATTTACTGTTTACTTTTATAGGTGTTTTTTGCTTTACGCAAAGAGGTTTACTGGTTTAAACGTGAAAGCGTAACAGACAGACAGAGTTATTTTCGCATATATTATATTATTAGTAGGGAAGTAGGGATTTTTAACTAATTTTGCTACTATGTATATCATAATTTCTTTGTGTGTTTTTCGTTAATGATAAACTGATGTACGTGGTTCATTGTTATGGACTTACAGTAAAAATTACTGTTAAATATTTTTCCTACGCAAATTGTGGGGTGGCACACGTTCACGTTCACCCTCATAGGGGTTGATTTTCAAAAAACGCTTAGATATGTATCTCATAATTTGTATTGCAGAGCATTATTTCAGTGTCACGCAAAATATTTCAATAGAAATAAATTTCCCAAACAAACTTAGATACCCCGTTTATCCACAATGGGGGTGAATTTCGAAAAATCCTGAAATACGTGTTTCATCATTTATACTAAAAAGCATTAATTCAAAGTTTCATGCAAACATGTTCAATAAAAATATTTTTCTCATTCATATTTTGCCACCCCTTTTAACCCATTTAGGGGTTGAATTTCCAAAAAATAATATGCCCATGTCCTTCTCATGAATGCAAACTATCTACATACCTAATTTCAGCAAAATCGGTAGGGTGGTTTAGGCGTGAAAAGGTAACAGACAGACAGAGTTACTTTCGCATTTAGAATATTAGTGTGGATTATTAAATTACGAACATAAATACAATTTAGACAAAAAATGTCACGCTGAAAAAGACGTTTTTATTAAGTTTGTTATTTTCCTAGCTAGGGAGCTTCGATATATGCGTGCAATCGCTGTAAATTACAGTCCTACTCGTATGAAAAAGACGCGTGCTTCGTCGCGCACGCACCGCGGCCAGCCGGTACCGCCGCAACCGCGATGTCCCTATATTTTAAATCTGTAATATCTCCGAAACTATTCGTTTAATTTACATACTGTAAAGGGCAGTACAGTATTGTTCTATATTAAATGTGAAACTTATTTAAGATACTTAATTAGATAAGGATTAATGTTGTATTGCTTCAAATCGCTTCGTAAATGAGCCATTATTTTTCGTAAAAAGTAAAGGATAAAAATTGCTTATTGTAAGTTATCCCTAAGAGATAAACATATACCATCGCGAACTTTTATGTAGACCTTATTAAGGTAAACAATACTTAGTACATTATTTTGATCTATCTCGTAGAGTTCAGCCAGCGTTTGCAATGCAAGCGCAAAAAAATATTTTATTTACGACTTCGCATTAGAAATCTTGAAATTATGAGTGGTTTTCTAATATATGAAGCATGTTATTATACATATAAACCTTCCTCTTGAATCACTCTACCTATTGAAAAAAACAGCATCAAAATCCGTTGCGTAGTTTTAAAGATGTAAGCATACATACATACAGACAGACGCGAAAAGCGACTTTGCTTTATACTATGTATGTATAGATAACATCTAATTTTTTTAGTATCTCTATAATGTGTTTGAAATTCAACTAATTTTGTCTTCGTAAGATTTATTTTTAGATTATTTTCATTTAACCATTCTGTCACTTTAGTCAAAGTTTTACTTGTTTCTTCCAATAAATCGTTTTTATTTTTGCTCTTGATGAGAAGTGTATTATCATCAGCAAACAAAATTGAATCATGATTGATAGCATCAGGTAAATCATTTATGTAAATTATGAAAAGTAATGGCCCTAAAACACTACCTTGTGGTACACCACAGTCATTAAAAAGATAACTTGAAGTATATACTTTCTTGCTGTTTCCACTTATTTTTGAAATCTCAACACATTGCTTTCAACAACTCATCAACATTAATATAATAATTCTAATCGTAATTACTCTAAAACTACGTATCGGAGGTCAAAACGTTTTAGTCCTTCATTATTATAGAATATCGTGAACTTCACATGTGCAAGATACTCTATGATATTGAAGGACGGCAAATTTTATGTCCAACGGTTATTGTATTATTATATTATATGTATTATAAAGTTAACGATGAATGTCGACCGTAGTAACCGTAAGTTAAAACATTGTAAGATACATTTAATTAGAACAAGCTGTAGATCACTAGCTTATTGCGCACCACGAGGTAGCGGAAGCAGATAAGCCAAATTTTCAGTAATAAACAATATCAACGGTCCCATTCATTCATTACATTGTTGTCGTCAAACGTACGTGTGTCTAAGCATGAAGTTAGATATGAAACATATTTGCTGACTAAATCAAAGAGTTAACCACATGTGATCAGAATATTTGTCTTGTGTGCCTATTATCTCCTTTGATGAAAAACTGACAGACGTTATGTGAATAGCATTTGTTTTGACTGTATGTGCTAATTAGACCAATAATTAATATGGTTAACTCTATGTAAGCGTGCAAGTTATTGGTTTGACAAATACAGCAAACACAAATAGTTATGTGTGGAGTAACCATTGGGTGAAATAGATTATAGATAGAGTCTGTGATCATAGATGAGAACCTTTGGGTATGTCCCGGGCAAAATGTTTTTGATTCGTTTATATTCTTTGTTCAATGGGCAACCTCAGTGTTACCAGATGCACTATAACACTATAATCACATTACGTAATATATACCTAATATATAAGTATTTCTTTGAGTTTTGACGCCATCGAGAGAAAAGATGGTCGAAGTTTTTTCATAATTATTGAATATATTGTCTTTGATACTACTTAGGTACGTACTCTAAAACTTGAGCACGAGAGGGCGTTACTAAAAAGTGAGCTAAATTAATATCTGCTTTGATACAGTAAATCTATAGAACAGGGGTGGGCAAATTCTTTTGACCGCGGGCCGGTAAATTAATAAAAAAATGTAGTGGCGGGCCAGTAAATTATAATTAATCTTGAGGCGGGCCGGTTTATTAAGACACCTAAAAATAGCAGTAAATATTACGATTATAAAACGTAATATAAAGATAACATAAGGCATTTTTTATTATTTTACAATCCTTTATTAAAATAAAATCTATTTATGAAGTTTTAACATATGAAATACGCAATATACTGTAGAGGTTGCATTACGATGCAAACTCTACTGGCTGTTAAAGAAGTATATTTGAATTTTAAAAAAGATAAAGAACGCAGAATCAAAACGAGAATTACATTTCAATTGATGATTGAGAACGTATCAAATAACATGTAAAAGGAAATAAAAATAATATATATAAAGATATTCTTAAATAATTAAATAACACGTCCCCGTGTTACAATTGGTGGAGGCCCCGTAGTATTTTTATAAAAAGAAATGGAAGAAATGAAAATGGTACAAGATAACGAAAAATTCGAAGGATTGGGTGATTTCAAAGAATTTAGAAAAAAAATTGAATACTTCTTCATATTAAAGAAATATGAAGACGAAGAAAAGAAAGCATTGATTCCCTCATTCCTAGCGGGAAATGCTTTGCGATTTTTTAATATTTTCGAAATTGAAAATGAGCAGTACTCGTATAAAGACTTGATGGAGGCTTTATCACAAGAATTTAGCAGGAAAATAAACTACGTAGAACTATTTTATAATAGAAAGCAAAATTATGAAGAGGACATAATAGAATTTTATTATAATGTAATGGAATTGGCAGCAAAAGCCAAAATAACAGACGATGAGATTATAATCAATAAATTTAGAAAGGACTCTGACATATTTTACAGAAGGAAATTAGCGCCGTCAATCATCAAAACAACGAAAGATTTAAAACAAATTTTAATACAAATAAAAGAATGTGAAAATACACCAGTTCCAACAATCCCCCAAACAAAATACACCAGCTATCCATCGCCGAGGAATTTTGAACATAAATTTGCGGATGGACGTTCCAATAGAAGTAAAGAAATTGGATCTAATGCGCAATGGTCAAAATACCACAATCAAATGCGTCCATGGTCTACACAGGCTCGGAAAAATTATCAACAAGTTTTCATACCCCAACAAAAAGGTATTTCTAGGTATGGATTTCAAAAGAGTCAACACCAGTGGAAGCATGGGGAAGCACCAATTAGCAGAGCATCACAGCCGGTTAACAAGAGTCCTACGTAAATGCTCATCACATGGTAAAGAAGACATCGGAAGGTAGCAGGCCATTTATTTCTATAGATATTTTAAACATCGGTACTTTTAAATGTTTGTTAGACACGGGAGCTTCTATTTCGTGTATAAGTAAAGATTTATGTCCAAGGGGTAGCATTTTTGAGAAAACAGAAGTCAATTTAAAAACTGTAAATGGAAATGTGATTAGAGTATTAGGAAAAATAGACCTACACATAAAGATCGGCAATTTCATGACCAAAATGGAATTTCTTGTCTGTGAAAATATAAACATTAATATAATATTAGGAATAGATTTTTGTAGTAAATATGGTATTTTAATAGATTTTAATAGTCATACTATTAACTGTGGTGAAGAACGCATATGTTTTGAGAAGGAAATAGATAGGAATAACATAGGAACTTATTCAAGGGTTAATAAAGATGCGTATTTATATTTTCTTGAAAAAGTAGACGCGTTGGAGACACCGACTCACTTTAACCCGTTATCTGTTCAAAGTTCTGAGGTAGAAACGATGAAGTGTGAAATGGGTAAGAATTTACCTGGGAAGGAGCAAGCAAGGTTGTTTGAGTTGTCTGATTCTTTAGTAGATTTTTCTTTTAATAGTTCTGAATTAGATGAATGTGATAATGCAATATATATCGAAATGAAAGAGGATGGACAAATATGTAGTTATCCATATAGGGTTCCGCAGGCTTTGCGCGGGATTGTTGACATACAGGTGCCGGAGGTTGGTGCCGTTAACAAGAAAAGTTCCAATATAAATAAAATCAATAAGGAAGAAGATAGAATGTATGAATGTCAGCAGAGCGAGAAATTTTGTTCGCGATATTCAGGGTCTGTTCGTGTTTCATCGGCTAATAGGTATAAATATTTTTGTGAAGTGAATGGGTTATTGCGTGAAAAAGTTCGTAGAAGTAAGGTTTTAGAGGTTTTTCGTATGTTGCTTATAATGTTGTTCATGGGTAATATTAGAGAATTGCATGTTAATCCGTATAGGAGTGGTCATTTACGATTGCTAAGAAAAAATATTAATACTGATTTAAATTGTAGAAAAATGCAAATATATTATGCACGGGCAAGACAAAAAAAGAAAAGGATATACGAGAGAAAACTCCAATTGCAGACATTTGGGGTAGGTGATTGGGTATGGCTGTTTACTCCTAGAAGAATTATTGGTAAGAGTTTTAAGGTAAACAGGTTGTATCGTGGTCCATATATAATATTGCAAGTTTTGAATAGCCGAAATTATAAGATTCGGAAGATCAACGGTGGCTTAAATTATTCACAGGTAGTCCATGTTAATAGGCTTAAAAGATTTGTACATAGGGATATTTAAAATATAACAGATAACGAGATAAAACTATTTTGATAACGAAAAAGATTATACTAGGTGGATTTTGTACTATAAAAACTTCAGGACTGAAAAGTTCCTATATTTATAAAGGTGACATAAAGAAAAGATTATTCAAAATGTCATTGTAAATAGATTTGTATTTAATAATTCTTTTAAACAACAAATAGAATAAAAATATGTTTGATTTTTTTTGAAGTTCATAGTACGTTTCTTTTAAAAAATTGACGACTTTCGGTGTATAAATGGGTGTTACTAGAAAAACAGCATAGGGAAGTATTGGTGTATTCAAATGAATTTTATTCTTGTCAATTTCATAATTGTAAATAAGTTGAGGCAAGCTAGATTCAAAATGATGTATGAAAGGAGGGTTAGATTTTTTTCTTCGGGGGTTTTTGGTCTAATCAAGTTTTAGGGATTAAATTTCCCTGAAACTAAACCTACAGTGAGGTTCTTCTTTCAACATCAATTTTGTATTAATTTGTTCTCCCCCATAGGTAAGGTTAGAAGAAATTATTTCTATCTGATAGAAATAATTTCTTTAAAGAAGGCGCGGGCATATGTAGAGGTTGCATTACGATGCAAACTCTACTGGCTGTTAAAGAAGTATATTTGAATTTTAAAAAAGATAAAGAACGCAGAATCAAAACGAGAATTACAATAAAATTGATGATCGAGAACGTATCACATAACATGTAAAAGGAAATAAAAATAATATATATAAAAATATTCTTTTAATAATTAAATAACACGTCCCCGTGTTACAATACCTATGTGTTTGAAGTATCGATTTAGTAGCTTAATTGTTCAAAGTTCAATAGTCTTTAAACATTTCGACCATTATTTTTTTTAAGGAGGTTCATATTTTTTCTAAAAATACCCTCGGCGGGCTGGATTAAAATTTCTCACTTTTTTTGACAACTTCATCACATTTTGTGATGAAGTTGTCAAAAAAACTAATTTCGGTTGTAGGTATGCGCTGGTCAAACCGTTTGAGATGCATCAAAATAATATACCTACTACGGTAACATATATATCATAAAATAAGTAGGTATGTCTATACTATATATAAAAGTCCTCAATAGTATATCTATTTCCTATGTAACCACACACATCACAGTAACCTTTTTTATCTCTGAAAAAATATATTATGTTTAAAAACTACCGTACATTCAAAAGCTAGTTTTTTCCTTATCCACAAACCTAAATATGTTAGTTACCTAGGCCATTAAAAGCAGATCAAAATTGCTCCTTACTTTTTTTATTTCTGCAAAATACTTAAGGCAGTTATCATAGAGTTAAAATTATACGCAACCAAAAACAAGGTAAAAAAAAATGCTGGCATTATAGAGGTTCTACACGGATTAAAATATTGGTTGTATATACTGGTTTGCATTCGTGTGGAAAGCAGATTTAATCAAATTCTTGATTTGTTTCAATCAAAGTTTCCGCCAAAGTCACCTTTGTGAAAAATGTGACTGGGGCGTGATACAACCGTTTGGATGATCTTTAACGGCTGGCATCGACCTAGCTACCCTTTCCGTCGCTTCTTGGTTGTACATACATACATACATACCTTCACGCCAAGTCCCTTACGGGGTAGGCAGAGAGTATCGAGTGCCAGACCTCACGATCCTGACAAACCTGTCTTGCTTCCTTCACATTCATTACCCTTTTCATACAAACACGCCGGTTTCGGAGACTCTTGACACCACCCTCGGATAATATTCGATTGATCTGATCGTGAAATGTCAGCCTTGGTCTCCCTGGGTACCTACATCCATCCACATTCGCATTGTATATCTGCTTTGTCAATCTTTCATCTGTCATTCTTTCCACATGCCCGAACCAGCGGAGCATGCCCTTTCGCATTTTAACACCAACACTTTCTTTCAATCCCACTCTTTCTCGGATCTCACTGTTACGAATGCGGTCAGCGAGCGTTACACCACAGATTTTCCGTAGTGCTCTCATTTCGACCGCATTTATCCTACTTTCATGATCTTTCTGACATACCCAACTCTCGCTTCCATACAATAACGTTGGGATAAGCACAGAATTATGCAAAGCGAGTCTAGCTTTTTGACTCAAAACCTCGCTTTGGAATAGCCTACCCAAAGCTCCATTCACACTATTCCCTGCACTCACTCTCTTCTCTACATCCGCGGTGTACCTTCCATCCCTGCTAAAAGCACAACCAAGATATACAATTTCATTCACTTGTTCCAGCACTACATCATCAACCAAAACTCTTACATCCGTTCTGGCTACATCTCTTTCAAATACCATTATTTTGGTTTTCAACGCATTCAAATGTAAGCCCCTTTCTTTACAATCCTCTTTCATAACTGTGACCAGTGTTTGCAGCTCAGATGGTGTAGAGCCCAAAAGTACAGCATCATCTGCATATAGCAGGCAGTTCACAACTTGGTCACCCATACGCATTCCCACATTCAATGATCTTAACCTTTGCAGACATTTGTCCAAATACAAGATAAACAAGCGTGCTGACAACACACAACCCTGCTTGACGCCAATATTAACATCAAACCAAGGCGATATGTTGCCATCAACCCGCACACATGCTTTACAGTCTAAATACATTGACTGCACCGCACGCAGCAGGGACCCATCTATCCCATAATCTGGCAAAATGTCCCAAAGTTCCTTACGTACAACCCTATCAAACGCTTTCTCGAGATCCACAAAACCGCAGAAAACCCTCTGACCCACAGCCAGATGCTTCTCTACAATGTTGCGGAGCGAAAACACTTGATCCGTACATCCTCTTCCAGACCTGAAACCGCCTTGAGCCTCCCACAATGTTCCATCGGACATCCCTTGCATCCTCCTTTCAACTATTTTTCCATACACTTTTGATGCTAAACTGATCAAACTAATGGCCCTGTAACTTGTACAGTCCATGCGTGAACCCTTGCCTTTATACAAGGGCACGATGACCGCACGTCGCCAGTCTTCAGGTACTCTGCCGGTCTTCCAACACTTGTTACAAAGAACCCAAAAAGAGTCCCGGACGGCAGGACCACCAGCTTCTTGGTTGTGAGACTTGTAAAAGGTATGAGTTATAAAAAGCAGCGGCTGCGGGGCCACGAATTGTTCGAAAAATTGCAGGGTTGCGCTATGTGGATTGTGGTGTTTGAACCAATTAGGGTTGCCTACACCCGTATAGGCAACCCTAATTGGTTCTGCCTGCTTCTTATAAAGGCACTTTGCCTAGAAGGAAGAGTTATTGTAAAAATAAAATGAATAAGTATGTTGAATGTGAAAAGTAAATCTAAAAATGTAGTAAGGACCTAGGTAAGAATTGATATATATTCCAATGATATCAGATTTTTTTTAAATGACTAATGTGTTGCCAACCTCTCGGTTTTTACACCCTCACTGGGCTTTGCGGCCGAGCAGAGTGCTCAGCCCGAGACATTTTGATGGGTTGGACTGTTCCGTCAACGCCAGCAACAAGGACTGTCTTCCGGGAGACCAATCATGATAGCAGACAATCTTCACGGTATAGGAAAAAAGGAGTGTAAAGATATTTATATCGAATTTAACGGGTGTGAAGCCGCTGTCACCGAATCCAACGAGTGCGAAGCCGCGTGCAAAAAGTAGTCAACCTATAAAACGTCTTAATGCAAGTAGCATTACCTTAACTAATATTTTTAAATTAATTCTTAGGTTAATAAGAAAGAGTGATGATAAAATTGATAAATTATATTTTTCTAACTTTAGAGCGGGGAACAGCCCTCTTTGTATCAAACTGGAAGCGTCTATATAAAAAAAAACTTACTGTTTTCATTGTGTTTTTTTTATACAATTGACATTTTCAGTTTTCTGCCTGATGCCTACATGAAGTTGAAATAAAATAACTAAATTTATTTATGAAAATGTAACAATATACCTTGGCTCACAACAACTTTCAAAAACAATAAAACTAAACAGTATTCATTTATAATATTATTCACATCAATTTCAATTATATTCATGTTGGTATTGAAATTTTATAGAACTGAAAAATAACACATATTTTTTTTAATGTTCAATAATAGTTTGCGATAACGGAGTATGAAACGCATGAATCTGACTTTAGAAAACGCAGCAACATTTTTTTATGTTATAGGGATGCAATAAGCAGACAGATTTCCTGATAGTAATCCCAATCGCATCCAGCCTCCTGCGTAAGCAAGTAAACCGGCTACCCTACCCTCCAACCGAAACACGACAATGACGAGCATTGTCATTTTGCGGCAGGAATAGGTACGGTGGTGGCGCCTGTCCGGGCGAGTCGTTGCAGGACTCTACCACCTACTAAAATGCGATGCAACATACGATAGTCTTATAAAAAAATAAAACTTGACCAGATATTAGCCAATATTATATGGTATTGTCCCTCGTGTTGGTCCGGGTCCGCTGTGTAGAATATACCATTTGCCTCTCTGCCAAGGATAAAAACTGGATAAAATATACATAGGTCATTACCAGCAAGTTCCAATTTTTTTCTTTTGCAGGTATTGCATTCGATTCTAGTACTAAGTATGAGACTCTGAAATATCTAGCATCCCTCCCTCGATCTAATTCCGTATCTTTCTCCTTTAAAGAGTTTTCTGAGGATGATGTGAAAAAAAACGTTCTATCCATATCTTCTAATGCCGTCGGTTGTGATGAAATCGGTCGGAATATGATTACTCCTATCCTCGATATTATTTGTCCAATTCTTACTCATATTCTGAACCAATCAATCACTACTGCGGCTTTTCCTACATCCTGGAAGAACGCTAAAATTATCCCGCTTCCTAAGAAATCGAATCCTGTCGCTCCGTCTGATTATCGACCAATCTCTATTCTCCCATTCCTGTCTAAGGATTTGGAAAGATTAGTTCATCATCAATTTTCTTCCTTCCTTAACTCCCAAAATCTATTAAATGATCTTCAGTCCGGTTTCCGTCCAGGGCACAGTACGACTACTGCGCTAGTAAAGATTACGGATGACATTCGTTTCGCGATGGACACCAAGATGTTAACAGTGTTAACTTTGCTTGACTTTAGTAACGCCTTCAACTCTGTGGATCACGACGTGCTACTGGAAGTATTACAAACTTTCAATTTATCTCCTACTTCTGTTAATTGGTTTCGCAGTTATCTACAGGGGCGAACACAATTTGTTCAAGCGGCAGAAGTTATGTCATCTTGGTCCATTCTTACTAGTGGTGTGCCTCAAGGTGGCGTTTTGTCACCTCTCCTATTCACATCATTCATCAATTCTGTAACTCTGTTCTTATCCTCCCACTTCCACCTTTATGCAGACGATCTTCAAATTTACACCCACTCTCGCCTCTCGGAACTTGACAATGCTATTACTGTTGTTAATAATGATCTGGTCAGTATCGAAAAGTGGAGTAAATCTTTTGGTCTTAAACTTAATCCCATCAAGACTCAGGTCATTATATTGGTAGCCCCGGACTTATTAACAAGATAAATTGGTCTAGTGTACCCCCTGTTAAATTGAATAATGTTATTATCCCATATAGTAACTACGTTAAGAACTTAGGTGTTTTTATCGATAATACCCTTTCTTGGACGAAGCAACTACAGGAGGTCAGTAGGAAAGTTTTTTGTGCTTGGAATTCGTTGAAACGTCTTCGCTTTTTGCTCCCGATTCCTACCAAGATTATGCTTGCTGATTCCCTGCTACTTTCAATCTTAGATTATGCTGACGCTAGTTATGTAAATCTTACAGTTGAGCAAATAAATAAACTCGAGCGTCTTCAAAATCTTTGTATTAGATTCATATTTTCATTGCGTAAACATGATCACGTTTCCGAATTTCGTGCTAAGCTCAAGTGGTTGCCTATTAATGTTCGCCGGAACTGCCATATCCTGTCTCTTCTATTCTCTTTGTTCCCTCTCGTAACACTTACTACTATAGCCGCTCTTTTACCTCGCAAGCAGTGAGGCTTTGGAATTCTCTTCCCATAGATATCAGGAGAGCTCCAAATATTAATATTTTCAAAAGTATGTTAAAGCGTCACTTTCTGCGTTCACTGTGATCAATACTTATATTGCTCGTTCTAAATTCTAATACCTATAATTAAAACAGGTTTCTGCTTTTAGGATGATTTATTTTATCTATTAGTAGATGCATTTTTATATTTTTAAGAGCACCATTACACAGTATTCTGTTAAATCTTGTTCCATACATGGGTTGCCTGGAAGAGATCGCTGATTTGGCGATAAGGCCGCCTTTGTGTATCTTATAATTTAAGTTTTATTTGATGTAGTTATTTGTAATTTATCTGTATTTGGTGCACAATAAAGAGTTATTGTATTGTATTGTAAGTTCACTGGTGGTAGAGTCGTGTGCGGTAACTTGTCTGGGTAGGATTCCCCACCTTACCTACTCCAGCCGCCATAATGACTCTGCCATGTTCTGTTTGGTGGGTAGGGTAGCCGGTAGACTTGCGCAATAGGCCATCTACGCAGCTGTAACGTGTATGGTGTATATAGGCCACGGTTGTCTCTTGCCACCAGGAGAGCTGTGTGTTTGTTTGCTGACCTCCATCATGAAAAAAAAACATATTACAAACTAAAAACTAGAAAATAAATTTTACTAAAATGGAGTTTTCGTGCGAAAGCTGAAGTAATCGAGAAAGTTTTTAGCTACATTACATGTAGAATTTTTTGGAGGTTTGTTGAAAAATGTTAACTTCAACGTTGTTAATGTAATAAGATAATAAACGAGCACCCGCTTGATGGTAACAGACACCAGAGGCCTAGAGACACCATAAACATCTGCGTCGCTTTCATTCTGCCCATTCTGCAAGTCTAACGACTATCCTACCCTACGGATGGTGGTAGGAATAGACCGTAAGTAGGTCCAGTTAGTGATAACTCATTTAACCGGTGCCAATCTCTTACGAGCTGCCAGATAAAGAGGCAGATGGTCTTTCCTACTCAGGAGCGGGTCAGTGACACTGACAATATAAGTTCGCCTAAGTAACCTAAGAACGCCTCTGTGGTTTAGCGGTCCAGTTGTTGTACTTGACTGCATGAGGTAACAAAAATAAAATTTGGGTTTTCCAATTTTCTAAAAAAAACCTTGCTCGGGATTGGATGTGTGCCCGGTCAGTGATAGGCTTACTACCTATCACAATAAGGGACTTAGTGTCTTCGACTAGTCGTGGGTGCCCTGGTTGTGCCTCTGCCTACTTTTTCGGGGATATGGACTGAAGATACACACAACCTAGGTTGTCCTATTATATTTTTTAATGAAATAAGAAATAAAATACTGTTAGATTCTTCAAATTTAAAACAGCGGGTAAAAGATTGTTTTACAGAGTGTATATTTAAATAATTTATTTAACGTTTGTGGCTTTTGTAAAGAGGGCTTCTTCAAACTTAATAATCTAGGTCTTTGTCGCTCTCTGTGTGATGTAATTCCGAAGAGTTGACTACCACAGGGTTGTCTTGTTGTACCTCTATAGTTGAAGACTTTTCAAATCGTTTCTTTAGAGAATTTGTGACTAACTTCAGCAAATACTTCTCAGTTTGAGTTCCATTGATCCTTTCGCAAGGTCTGAAAATAAACGCTTCTAAAGCATCATCTAAAATTTCATAATGACTTTTCTGACTCGCTGGAAAGAGTAGGATATTTCTGATAACATCTATGACATGTTCTACATCGTCATTATTAAAGATACTGTCTGCGACGTTAAGTATTGCATTCAAATCTTGTGGTACTACAGCATCACGTTTCTTTAAGGTACTGCTTATCTTCTTTGCTGTCTCTGTGAATCAAATATTGTCATTTATTAATTAACGTTGTCTTGCTACTATAAAGTTATCGTCGTTTTCCAGCTGTGAATGAACATTCCTCACACATCTTCAATACCTACAAAATAATGTTTTGTGCTACTTTAAATACACACATGTACACGTTACACATGCACACACATAATATACATACACACACACAAATAGAGACACACATCCTAGTACTGGTGTAACAAAATTGAGATAGGTATGTATAGTAAAGTATGGACCATTGTAGTACGGTTTACTCTTTGGTAAGAATCATAGTCATTCATGGTGTATGTTTGTAATCACACTCATACATATAAAAAAATAAACCTCACGCGTTGACGGGTGGACTAATTTTGTGGAAGAAATTCTTTTTTTAATGTGATAGTTATTGTAA
Source organism: Calephelis nemesis (assembly GCA_002245505.1). NCBI lineage: Eukaryota > Metazoa > Arthropoda > Insecta > Lepidoptera > Riodinidae > Calephelis > Calephelis nemesis. Next base: position 63,658 of record NJDD01001514.1, on the reverse strand, counting down.
TGAGAAGTTTCATATGAAAAATAAATTCAACTATCTATCTACTTGTTGCTTTTTTTACTATCACCAAAGACAATGTACCAACTCGTATATTTACTAATCTCCGCTATCACTCAGGACTGTATATATTATATCATTGTGATCCATTTGACTTACGTATTATTGTTTCAGTTTCTGCATCACTCAGCTTTACTATTAAGGCGTAGATCGAATTATGCATGAGTGGTCCAAAGATATCGAATGCCTTTTTTGAGTTAAATCTAAAATTTTATGTAAATGCATTTATTCATAAAAGGAGCAAAAAATAAAATATCATATGAATTTGATTTTTTTTATAACATTGGAAGGCAAACAAGCAGACGGATTTCCTGATGGTAAGAAATTCCCGCCGCCTAGAGACACCAAAAGTGGCAAGGGTGCGTTGCCAACCAGAAGCCGGGATGTTAGGCCTCGAGCAAAAGTAAGTTAACCGGCTACCTTACCCTCCGAACCGGAACACATCATGACGTTATGGTGGCAGGAATAGGTAAGGCGGTGGTACCAATCCGGGCGAGTCGCTGCGAAACTATACCACCTAGTCAGATGTCACGGCGTTAGTGACGACAAGCCTATGCTCGCCTTTTACGAGCTGCCTGGCACAGGAAGGCAGATGGTCTAATCTACAAAGGAGCCCGGACCAACACGGTTCCCCCGTGTTGGTCCGGTAGTATAGTATGAAAGATCACTTATGTCAATACAAACTCAGATAAAAAAAGCAGTATGCTTACAAATCCGTATCCGATCTGTGAAGGAGTTGTTATAATTAAATGTTTTAACATGTACATTGCATGATAATTTTTCGAGTATTAACTTTCATGCAATATAGCCAAGAATTATCTCGCTCATGTTCGCTTTCAAACAAGAAATTCTTCTTGAAATTGGTGATTTTGTTTAAAACGTATGATGCAACAGAAAGACAGATAAACACACACGCTCTTCAAACTTATAACATCCCACCTATTTCCGGTGGGGGCTAAAAATACGTTTAGAAACATGTAATAAAATTTGAGATTCAGTAAAAAACAACATTTATTTATAAACGGTTGAAATTGCATCCAGCCATACACGTAATTTTTATTACTGATGACTCTGAAATAGCGCTGCTGATATTGGTAGCCACATTTTAAAAGTTAACTTGATTTTGTGATAAATTAGGTACTAAAATCTTGCACTTTATTTACATTTTCATTATTATTGGACTGTTTTTAAGATACTTAATAACTCGTTTGGATCGTACAGGGGCTTATAAATATATTACATTCTTCTTCATCAACATCTAAACAAGTCTAACATAATAATTGTTATATTTCTTATGACAACGTAATAATGACTCTAGATAAATAAAACTAATCAAGTAATAAAATAATTAAAAAAAAACTGATTTTAATAAACACCCAGATACTAAAATCAATGAATGAATTAATGCGTTTATGACACTCTAGCAAACAAACCTTCGGTTTTAGTAGTTGTTTGAAAAATAATAATAATTATGAGTAGCTAAATCTTGTATTCAGGTACGATCACAACCTAAGAAATTAGTATGCTTGTATTTATCAGTCACTCGAATTAACGCATTGACAGTACTATGACCAGGACGAAAGCCTGACTGATTCAGATGAAGAAGACTTTCTTTAAGAAAATTAGCCAATTGGGAGTCAACAATGTGATCTAGTACCTTTGAACGTAAAAAGAAGGATTGAGATTGGGCGAGACTGAGACGGAGAAGAGGCATTTTGGATCTTTGCTAAAGGAATAGTGTTTGCCATCTTTCAATCGTCAGCAAAAGAGCCAGAAGTCAAAGAGAAATTAAAAATGTTGCAAAATATCGGGAGGAGTTTGGAAAGTATAGGAGTAATCATACACGAGCAAACACTATCACTACCACTAGCAGCAGAATAAATAGCAAGAACATGCCTCTTCATTTTTAATACATCCATTAATTCGAAAGCAAAAGCAGGGCAGGAAGGAAGAGAATTAGAGGCCAGAAGGGCAATGGTGGTGTCTTTAACGATATTATCCAGAATTACAGGTGGAGTAGAAAAATAGATGTTAAGGGAATTTAAATCAACACCACACTCACCAGAATCAGATGATGACTAACAGCAAGAGACCTTAAAAGATTCCAAACTTTGCCCCGAATCAGAACCAGAAGACGCAAGGACATCGTTAATATAGTCACGTATTGCCAAGCGACAAAAGCGATTACAACGATTACGTAGAGATTTGTAAACAGATGAAATCTCGTCTGTCAGAAGCTTCCTAAAATGTCTTTGAGCCTTGTTCCTTCTTCTCATCACACACTTGATATCGCCAGTAATCCAAGAGGCTGGGTTATATTTGCTTCTAACTTTTCTAACCTGAGCGTGTTTGTCATAGATACCTAATAAAATGTGTAAGAAATAGGATTTTTTCTCGTTAATATAGGTGCTATCTATCACTAAGGACCAGTCAACAGAATCAATATCAGTTTTAAGTAAATCGAAAACAATATTCATGTAACATCGACGCAAGATGTAGGACTTTTTTCTCTTACAAGAGCGAATCTTATAAGAGAGGAAAATTAGATCATGGTAAGAGAAGCACGCAGGCAGTTGACCGTGGATACTGACGCGATCCGGATTAGATACAATTATCAAATCAAGAAGAGAAGGGGTGGTGATTGGAAAATGGTGAGTAGGAGAGAGAGGTAGAATAAAGAGATTAACAGAGGAAATAACTTCTAAAAGTTTTTGAGTACAACGGTCATTCTTTATTAAGTAAGTGTTAAAATCATCTAAGATAAAAATATCGCTATTAAGAGGACGTCAATCATTGAGTATATTATCAAGGATATGAAATAATCAATCAGGAGAGAAGGACAGTAGAACACTGCATTAAGAATTTTAGAGTGTCCAGTGGCAACTTCTACACATACGTATTTCGCGGAAGCACTGTAAGGGTTTGGGGATGATGAAACAATGTTATAGGCACGCGAAGATAGATAGCTACGCCATCATCACTCTTACCAACTCTGTCATTACGTACCAGTTTGAAGCCAGGTAGTAAAATTTGGTAAGAAGAAAGAAGATAAGAGGGTTTAAGAAAGGTTTCAGAAATCCGGATAGCGTCTAAAGGAAGGCCACTGAATGCCGTAAGAAGATCTGCATAATGTGCAGCTACACTCTGCGCGTTAGTAGGAATTAATTTTTTTTGGTCATGGAGTAACAACCCTGTGGAACTGCTACTACTAATATTACAAAAATCAATTCAAGAGAACATGAGAAGAAGCTATCTTCAATAATAATATCACTACTCATAGCGTAAAATCGTTAAAAATTTAAAAGATAATGTATTATGTAAGTACTAGATAAGAACCCGGCTTAGCTCGGGTAAAATGTGACTCTTAATATACATCTAGGTGCAAAATGTAGGTAGATATTTCTGTAGTCACCGGTTTTCAAGAAATATTAAAGGCAAGACGTAGATTCGTAAAGCTTCATTCATTGTCTTTAATAAATTACATAAAAACTGCCTAAGTTTTTACACAAATAATTTTTATTTTAAATCAAAATTTAAAGTAAAGTAACATAAAGTAACAAAACAAATTGCAATGAGTACTTATCCGAGAATTTGAAAAATATTCTCTATTACACACCACAAAACGGAACGTTTACCAACTACCCAAGATGGCGACTGTAATTTGTCTGTCAACACATTAGAATTTAACAAAATACTCGACAATCCGAATTTTGCGGATATTTGTTGTCGACTCAAAATCATTATTTTTTATGTTTTATTATTCAGATAAGGTTTCAATCGAGTCTACCGTAGCCCTTGACGAAATTAATAATATAGATGTATAACATAAAAAAATTTAACAAACTACTTATCAATACTTACGAATAAAAATAAAACTTACAATGCTAGTTGAGCTTCTAGAGCTCTATGGAAGGCTGTTGTTGAAATCTCGTTGTCAAGTTTATGGTAGGTATTGAGTAGGACCATCAGACTAGCAGTAAAAAGGCCGCTGTCTGCTTCGTCACTCGTTGATTTAATTTCTTCTCTAATTTCTTGCACACTGGCAACTACTGGAGCTAAATGATATTTTTCATGTTGCAAATTTCTTGATATGAAATTTAATATTTATAAACGAAAAAGTGTAATTAAACCACTTGCGTCGGTACGAGGCAACGTATTTGGTAACTCATTAAATAATTAGAGACAATAACAAAGTGGGAGTCCATTGATTTGTTTTTAATTATAACACGTATGCATTAAGGTTTTAAGGTAACAAACCACTGCAAAATATCATTGTAGTTATGTAACTAGAAGCGTGAAGATATGTATGTACATACATATCTTCGCGCCGGGTCCCTTACGAGCCAGGCAGAGACTATTAAGTGCCAAATCTCACGATCGTGATAGACCTGTCTGGCTTGCTCCACATTCATTACCCTTTTCATACAAACACGCAGGTTTCGGAGACTCTCGACACCTCCCTTGGATGACAACCGAACGATTTGGTCATTAAATGTCAATCTTAGTCTACCCGAGTATCTACATCCATCCACATTTACATTGGAACTATATCTGCTTTGTCAATCTTACATCTGCCATTCTTTCCATATAACTGAACCAGCAGCCCTTTCTTATTTTAACACCAACACTGTAGTTCATTTATAAACACTACTGGTCGCCCATTGAATATATTTTAATATATTATTCTTTCTAAGTATAGAAAAACCGATTACTATTACTTTTTACTTACTTATGAAAATATTGTATATAAACTCACTCACCGACTTCGCGTCTGATAATTTTTGAGAGTAAGGTGTACATGATTTGCTTAGAATGAAATTTTTAATTTTGAGTACCTTCCGAATGGATTGTTCTATTTGAATAATTTAAAAAATAGACGGATTGCACTCCGAGAGTGACGGCAGAAGTGAAAATTTTATTATCAACGTTGTGCATTTTTGATATTTTGGAATGGTTAGGGAACAATTTCGCACGAATTGCTTTAATTATCAGTATGAAAGTACTATATTTCATGTGGTAGAATACGCTATTCATTTATTGCGCTATCGTACACAAACATGACGACACGAACATTCGAGCAAGCGTCCTGCGCCGTCTTACGAATTTTCGATCACTGTCATTTTCCTGATGCGAGTTTAGAAGTTTTTACCCATTCCAAAAAAAGTGCGCAACGCCGCTAAAGAAGTTAGCTAATCGTAGAAGTAAGATCACTTCAAAAGTAATCTCATAGCGTTGAAACAGCCTTGAATATAAAAATATTTATTTGGATAAGAATTAATAAGAAGGTATTGTCACACTTTTTATTAACTACACTGCCGTAACTATACTGGTTAGATAAATGGTGTCGCAAATTTATTTTGTAGATGTTAATACGTTATTTCATTTTGTAGAACATTTTTTTCCTATCATGAAGGTTTACGTAGCGCATGGAAGATATTTTATAGCTTCTTTTTTCACCTAAGTGTTATATTATTGAAGTTTTAGTAGGTAAGTACGGGTCTCTAATTTTTTCTAGTCACAAATATAGCCCAAGTTCATAAAAAATGATCTCGGCTTCTAATGCTGAAAGAGTTTTTGAAATCGGTTCAGTAGTTTCGGAGCCTATTAATATAAACTTATACAAAACAAACAAACAATAAAATCTTTCCTCCTTATTGTATACATGTATAGATGCTTGACGACCCGACAGACAATGTCCTGGCTGTAACTGTTAATATTGAATTTTTTTCAGAATAACCTTCTCCTGACAATAATTAACACAACAAAAAAGGCGGCCAAGTGCGAGTTTGACTCGCCCATAAATATATGCCCATTTCATAGCAGTAAGTAACAATTTAAAATTCTTAAAGTTCATATACAGTGGTTGAAGTTTACGTCTTATGACGTATTAAAGAAACTGCCGACTGAATCTCTTTCAAACCATTTTTCGTTGGAAGTTTACATGGTAATGTGTAGCGTATATTTTTTGTTGTATCTCTTAAACAAACTATTCAGTTTAGAAAAAAAATATTGTAGAAACCTCAATATCAGTTTTGAAGACCTATCCATAGATACCCCACACTTATGCGTTTGATGAAAAAAAAAACAAGCTCCAGTTTTAAATATGGGGAAACCAAAAATGTTGTTTTGTTTTTGTGTAAAAATCTTAATGCGGTTCGTATATCTACTTACAAAACTCCCAACAGAATAGTTCTAATAGTTTCAGAAAAAAGTGTCTGTGACGTATAGACGGACAAACAAACAGTCACATAGACCGGTTTTTTTATGAAAATGCAAGGCAAACAAGCAGACGGATTTCCTGATGGTAAGGAATTCACGCCGCCTAGAGACACCAAAGGTGGTAATGGTGCTTTGGCAACCTAAGGCCGGGATGTTGGGCCTCGAGCAAAAGTAAGCTTACCGGCTACCTTACCCTCCGAACCGGAACACATCATGACGTTATGGTGGCAGGAATAGGTAAGGCGGTGGTACCAATCCAGGTGAGTCGCTGCGAAACTGTACAACCTAGTCAGATGTCACGGTGTTAGTGACGGTAAGCATATGCCCGCCTTTTACGAGCTGCCCGGTAGGAAGGCAAATGGTCTATTCTTCAAAGGAGCCCGGACCAACACGAGTCTATAATATACGGGTATATAATGAATCTATAAGGGTTCCATGTTTTGGCTACGGAACCTTTAAAAGAATTATTAAAATTGGTCCATCGGGTAGGCGTGATGCGATGATCATCAAACGGGGTTTATTTTTAATAGATAAGATTACAAAAACAGACTTGTGTTACCCGGGAACTGCACCCGAGAAACAGACCTCACAGTCAACTCCAATATCGGAATAGTAGACCACAGAGGTAAGTAATTCTGATATGAAGAATGGGTAAAGCAATGTTACCATTAAAGTCAAATCGTTGAAGGAATCTACCACAATCAAATAAAAAGAATAGATCCAAAAAACCGCCATAAAAGGGCAGAAGAACTGCAAAAACCGAATCCAACTATTTCATTGAGTAGTATTACTTAGCTATTTAATAATTCTTTTTTTGAAAGATAGTAAATGGTTCCGATATAGTCCCTTATAAATTTTATTAATAACCTACCAGTAATTTTCAAGTTACACGACCTCATCAAAGATGCACTTATTAATTAATATAACTCAAAAACCGCTTTTTGGACCATGATATTTGATAAAACTTATATGAAACAACTTCGTAATCATCGCCTATCTTTCAAAAAAAGAACCATCAAAATCGGTTGGCTTTTGGCCGAGTAATCGCGTAGCAAACATACAAAAAAAACAATAAACAGTAGAATTGAGAGCCGCCTCTTTTTTTAGGCGTTGGTTAATAATTTCAAGGTAAATACTTGTCCAGTTTCCAAGATAGGTTTTGGTTGTCTTCATTCCCAGGGACAAATATTCCGTTGTCTGATCTTTTTCCCAGTTTTCGTATTCGTAGTCTAAGCCAGTGCGTTGATGTAGCAATCCTGAAAAGTAAAAGATAATAAAAAAAGTGTGTATGCGATTCTCACACGATAGAAGTGAAACTCTCTCTCTTCTCTCGATCAATCTCTATCAATTTCGATGAATCTCTATCAATCGCGATCAATTTCGATCAATCTCGATCAATCTCCATCAATTTCTATCAATCTCGATCAATTTCTATCAATCTCTATCAATGTATATCAAATCTTTTTTTTCGTGGGGAAATCCATCATGGATTCTCGCCACTTTCGGGGGAAGTGGCGGGTTATGTCTGACTCCTACTGACTAAAACCCCACGGTGTCCTCCCCTTCGCCAGGTACCGGAGATGAGGGGACGCTTTGGCATACTTCCACTGCCCCGGCGGCGCTGGATCTCGCGATCCCCGTCGCGCAGTCCCTCTTGACATGGGGCCGCATATCGTCTGAAGTGGTGTATGGAGACACAGCGTACACCACTTCAGGAGTTCCAGTAGCAGCAGGCACCCCCGTACCTGCCGCAACCTTATCTCGACCGGACGGGTTAGATGGAAAGACCGCCCCCCTCCTCCGCAGGCCTGCAAGCCGCCAACCCACGCGGGCCAAATGGCCCACCACACTGTGTGCGCTCTTCGTGTCCCCTCTTGTACAGAGAGGGTTACTGAGGAGCGCCCTCCCTGGTCCGTATTGGTTTCACCGGGTTCCCGGCTCGACCCCAGTTACTCAACCGCCCCGCCACGACCTTGGGGGGAATGTATATCAATCTGTATCAACGTATATCAATAGTTAATCTCTATCAATGTATATCAATCTCGATCAATCTCTTTTAATCTCGATCAGTGTCTATCAATGTCTATCAATCTCTATCTCTCTCTACCTCTGACAGTCTTTCTCTATAAGAGAAACAGAAAGAAACATACAACAAACTAATAAACGTCACATCTCTAAATAAAGTAAATCGACAAAAGAATGAGATGAATGTGTCTAATCCTACACATTTCTGTATTTGTTTTTTTTTGAAATTTGAACCGGTTTGAAATCACAACGATTCTGACGAAGTTTCACTTCAAAAAAAATTAAAGGTAGGTAACGAGTAGGCTAACTGAAAGAAAATTAATGTTTCAATTTTCTGATAAAAAATAACGTTGTCCGGATGGCGATAGGCTTGCCACCTATCACTTTGGTGGACTTACTGTCTTTGGCTAGTCGTGGGTGCCCTGCTTGTATCTTTGCCTACCTCTTTAAGGATATGGTCGTGAAAGTATTTTTTTTGTAGTGAAAACATCTTTTGCGGCGCGGCTTTGCGCACTTTTTTTGGAATGGGTAAAAACTTCAAAACTCGCGTCAGGACACGTGACTTGATCGAAAAGTCGCAAGGCGGCGCAGGGCGCTTGCGCCAATGTTGTGATATTTGTGTACGATAATAATCCATATACGTAAAATTACTTAAAATTTTATTACGTACTTTTTGTAACATTACCTCCTCGTCGTAATACCATTTGAGGATTTTTAATATTTATAGCATGACGAAGTTCGTCAAGGAATTGTTCTCCATTTGTCGTATTTGTAAGAAAATACAGCTTTCGTGTAACCGTTTCTACAAACTTTACAGCGATCTCTCTTCCGTGTCCTTCTTTAGGATAATTTTGAATAGCTCGTACTATAGGAATTAATGACAGCATATCTTTTTCAGAATATAAACCATTTCCTTTTTCCAGTACATTTTTTAAATCTTGATGAAGTCTTTTTCTTTTTTCAATGGCTTTCATACAATAATATGCTTGAGCTAAAATACAACAGTTTTTACAAAAATGAATAGCCTTTAGAATTTTATAGTTATTCAAATTAAAAATTTATTTAAGTGAAAAACTTGATTACAAGCTCATGGCTATTCTGATGGTATGTCAAGTGTCATAGATGTCATGGGTAGGTCACTGTCCTGTGATTAGGATGAACTTGCCATGCAAGTATTCCGTCTTATCTGCAATCCGGATCAGAACATGACAGTCATTATGGCTGCAAGAACAGGTAAGGTGGTGGATAACAACTTGGGAAAGTTGTTGCTTAGCACTGTTCCACCTGTGGTCCTGTTGGTATCGACCTATTGAACCAGTCTTCGCGTCTTAGGAACTTTGTAAAGTATTTAGCTTCAATACATAGTATATAACAAAGTCGCTTTACGTTGTCTGTCCCTAATCCCTATGTATGACTAAAAAATGTGATAGTAAAAACTGTAACAAAAAGTGGGTGGAATAAAACCGTTAAATGAGACGTGCGCAGGCGCGACAGTCGTATACACAAGCGTTGTGTATAATACCTTTCTCTTTCTCCCTCACTCCACCCCGCCAATGCATAGTATATACTCATGAATTGTATCGATTCTACATTAGCCGAAGGAACAAAGAGAATACAATACTTGCAGTGATTAAAGAGAACGGATTTTTATCCACCCGTGCAAACCTGAGTTTTACCTTTAGTAAAAGTTAAATGGTATGGGCTGTGAGCACTTTTCAAGCTTACAGGAACTCTATTGACCTTTGAAAATCTACCGCAAACTACGGCTAACTGCAAAAATGTATGTGTATTAGTGTACACAATTAAGAAGTGTACCTTTTTTATGGCGTCATTTTAGTTGGGCGTAGCAGAATTACTAAGAACGCAGTGTGTAATTTCGCGATAACATACAGTAGTTTCTTTGTGCCGCTCCACAAGAGGTCAATAAATGTAACAAAGAAATGTTTGTGAAATAAAGAAGCTTCATTTTAAAACTAAAAACAAATTTCGAATGTATATTTTTTTGATATATCGCAATAGTTTTGTGTCTGTGCCGTTCATTCGTTCGGTGCCCGTGGTTGTTAGCACGTTTGTTCATATTAAGAAGAATGATGCTAATGTCTTATCTAACACAGAAACCGAACAGTCTGCATCGCCTTGAAAATACTTACTTACTTTATTGATGCAACATAAAAATTGAAGAACATTACGTCTTCTGTTAGTTAAACACTTACTCACCTTGAGGTTCATTCTCGCGTCTTTTCAGCATGTCTGTGAGTTGCCTTACATATTCTATCAAGTATTCCCCAAGTTCATCCAGTCGCCCATCTTCCTCAGCTCTACGTCATAAAAGTAAAAACCTTAAATCGCTAGAAAAGCTGACTTTTCGTAAAGAAAACATACAGATAAGCTTTCCGATATCATTTTTTTTCGAGAACTTTTTTGAGTTCGCTGCAATACTGCGGCGCTAACCAAAAATGGAGATGCTACCACAATAACCTCACGATACAATTTAATAAACAATATAAATATATTAGTGTCATGCTTGATTTGTTAGGTAGCTTTTGCTCAATATTATTAAATATTCATATTTTTAAATAAAGAAACACTTGTACTGTTTTACGTATCACTTATAATTTATTATTTAATAAATAACCTACCGGTTTCGCTCATAACAGCATCATCTGGGCTAAAACTTATACTACCAAATATCAAATATAGCTTTTGCTCCTTTGGTTTTGAACAAGAACATATGGAAAAAGAACTGTTATTTTCGCAGATGTAGACTAAGACTTTGTTTTGCTGATTTCGGGGACAATTCTCTCTCTCTCTCTCTTTCTCTCTGGACAGTCACACAAATTGAATCTAACCCCAAAGCAAGCGAATTATATCCTTGTGTTATGGGTGTTATGGGTGCTAGTCAACGATTCTAATACATAGAAATACTTAAATAGATACCAGAATAAACTTAATAAACAGCCAGACCCGGAAACGCAGACATTTAAATGTTCATCACACAAATGACTGCCCCCGTCGGGAATCGATGTAATTAGGCGTGTACTCGACCAACGAGGCGTTACTTGTTACTTCTGTGTTACTTGAAAGTTTTCCGCCACAATAGTTGTGCGAGCTCCCCGAAATCAGCAAAATAAAGGCAGGCTTTGTCATCTGTTATACCGGTTTTCCTCAAAGTAGCGTCTGACTCAACGAAACATATTTTATTATGACATTGAAAGCAAGCAGACGGATTTCATGATGGTAGGAAATTCACGCCGCCTAGAGACACCAAACGTGGAAAGTAGTTCGTTGCCAACCTGAGGCCGGAATGTTAGGCCTGGAGCAAAAGTAAAAGTACCGGCTACCTTATCCTCCGAACGGCAAGTGCTAACGTTATGGCGGCAGGAAGAGATTAGGCGGTGGTACCAATCTGGGCGAGTCGCTGCCATGTCATGTCCCGGTGTTAGTGACGGTAAGTCTATGCTCACTTTTTACGAGCTGCCTATCAGGAAGGCAGATGGGCAATTTTGCAAAGGAGCTCGGACCAACAACTTTAGTACTTTGAACTGCTAAGTGCTGGGATTCTAATAATAATGTCATCATATTTCTTACACATACCTATGGACCTCGGTATAAAGGCTGTGCATTATCATCAGAACTGTTTCTTCCTGCGCTTCCACAATAGATCGGAGGAGCACAACGAGCCCTGCTGACATGTATCCACCTATTTGATCCTTCATTTCCCTTATTTCTAATAATAAAGGGTCTTCTGATACGTGTGCTGTAAAAACGTTGTTCATCATAGCCTCTGTGGTCTAGCGGTCCAGGTGTTGGGCTTGACTTCATGAGGCCCGGGCTCGGTTTCCGAGTCGGGCAACAAAAAGTAAATGCGGTTTTTCCAATTTTCTAATAAAAAAATGTTGTTCGGGGTTGGATTTTTGCTCGGTTGGCTTGCTTGTGGGACTTAATGTCTTCGGCTACTTGTGGATGTCCTGGTTGTGCCTCTGCCTAACCCTTCACCCCCGAAGGAATGGGCGTGAAGATACTTCTGCATTAAAGCTTGTATCTAGTATCAAAATAGATATGATGACTTTTCATTCCAAGTTTTCTGATAAGAAAAGAAAGAAAGCAAGTGGCGTATAGATGCGTCGATATCCTCTGATGTGTTCCAGTTAATGTACAAGTCTAAAGTCTACATTTCAAACAGTACTCGACTGTTACGAGCTCCCCGGCACAGAGGCAGATGGTCTATTCCACTCTTCGGACCTGGACTAACAATTCATTTTAAGTTGTTTTTTTATGGCTCAAGACAGCGAGTGAACATACCGCTCCCCTGATGGCTCGAGGTAAACGTGGGATATAGACACCGTAGATCTTATAGACACGTCGCTGTCCTTTGGCTGGGGTGTAAGACCTAATATGCAAACCTACCGGCCACCCTACCCTCCGCACTGGAACATGACACTGTCATTTTAGCGGCAGAAACAATCAGAAGTTATACAGCACCTCTGCATCCAGTGATCTTGTTTGTAATAACTGATTACTCACTGCTTATGACCTACCAGACAGATAGTCTATTTCTATTCAGAGGACTCGGATAAGCAACACGGGGAAAAAGCTAAAAATCCAATTTATACCTTAAACCAGACATTTCCAGTCGTAGGCTAGCCAGACAGGCGAATATTAAATTATTCACTGATATCACCTGTCATGGGCATTCAGATAATAAAACACTGTAGGCCTTACTTGTCAAATTATATGGTTTGGTTACTTCGTGAATTTGGTCCTCAAAGAGATCAAACGATGTTTCGTTTTCCCAGTTTTCATAATTGTAGTCGAACCCTTCTCGAGCAATTTTTGAACTCCACGATAATTTTGCCATGATTAGCAAGAATAAGATACATCCATTTACAAATTGAAATCTTGCAAGAGAGTGCATATTTCGTGTTACTCTAATTTGATAGGAGTTCAAAATAGTCTAGTGATTTGGTTCACTGGTTGTCTTATATGGTGATCCAAATGTATTTACATAATATCAAAAGATTTGATTCAGAAGTTCTCTACTTGTGCATTGTCATCCTGCTGTACAGGTTTCAACATCAAAAAGATTGCAAAGTACACAAGTCGCTACGCTTGCTTGGTCTCTGTCTCCCTCCTTTTTAACTTTTCTAAAGTAATCATATAAATGGATGCTAGCAAATGCGCCACAATACATGTTACTCTGTTACATAAACAGAGTTTTGTAAGCACGTTAATTAAATATTTTAATAAAGGAAAACAAATAACATTTTTATTCAAAATAGTTACAATAAAAAATAGCTTTAAAATAAGTTAATTTAAATATAGGTAACTACTCATACAATATAAAATAAAACGATATCACAAGTCATAAACGTAATTTATTGTTATGATACATTCACAGAGAGTAAAACTGGCAATAGCCATGTTATGTAGCTCAAATAACTGACAGGTGGTAAGTTAGGAAAGGTCTAGAGAGGTGACCACACACATCCATACGATTATCCACCTGAGCCCTTACCATGAGTTTACGGCTTGTCAAGTTTACTATACTCGCAACCGTCTCTGTTAATTATTTGTATGGAAACTTTGAACAGCGCCTCTTTAGTAACTAATAGAAACTCATTTTCAGTCCGAAGGTGGGATAGAATTCGACACGTAACTCACCGAACGTAATCTATATTCATGATAAAGGCTCTGAATAGACTCTCAACTGTAACTATAAAGATGCCAGACGAACGCTACGATAGGTCGTGATAGGTCTGCTTAACGAATGGCGTGTTTTTAGGAGATTGAGTCAATCCTTTCAACCATCGCAGAAACAGAAAATTTAAAGATGGATCTAGATAGGTTTACTCTCGACTCTCGATATTATGCAAATTGGAATTTGGAATCGTATAATATGTCATTTTAGGTAATATGTCATTTTAGGCCAGTATTGTGTTCAAGAGTACCTAAAATGTCATTTTTCTTTGATTGAAATTTTCAATATTGCATGAATCGATCTGCAAGAGTAACTCTACTGATCTACAAATTAGGTGTTTGTACTACGCATGAAGCTACAATATTTCTGCAGAGAGAAAAAAATTAAGAGTTACCCATGAATCTCGATTTCATGCAAACATGGAAATTAGAATCGGAAATGTAGGTACTTTTGAATCTGTTCTACTACTGTATAGTTTATTAAAACAATAAATTATTACATTGGATTTGTTCAATTTTTCTGTAACCAATGTTAAAATTCGCTAGCATTGTGTTCAAGAGTACTTAAAACGACATATCCGATTCCAATCAATTTGTATGAAATCGGGATTCAAAAGTAATTCTAACGATGCCATTTCCAAATATTGACGATGCTTTCTAATGTACCGGCCCCTATTTCAGACATACTTGTGTCGGATTGAGCACTCTGCTCGGCCCACAAAGCTCGGTGAAGTTGCAAAAAAACGCGAGATTAGCAACAACTTTAATCATTCAAAAAAAAACATTCTTGTGATGTAAATTGCAAATTCAAAATGAAAGAGAAGCTAGTAAATTAGAGAGAAAGTCAGCAATATCTTGAAATGACATGCGAGGTTATTCAGTATCTTTTTAGGTATGATCACAAGGTAAAGTCTACATCAAATAGCTGTCAAATGACATATTTTTCATTTGCTATCTCAATTGTATTTCTATTGGTCACATGAGATAAAAAATACACACATCCTTTGACAGCTATTTGATGTACACTTTACCCAGAGATCATCACTAAAAAGATACGGAATCAGCCCCAAGGTCATTGTTAGGTGTGGAGCCTCCAGAAGTAATATAGCTTCATGATACTAATAAAATTGTTGTGTTTAAAATCACATAGTTTATCCTCTTGCTTTCATAATATATTTCTAGATAAATAGTTCCAGAAGTATAGGAAACTAGAGTATCTGTGGTGTGAAATGAGTGCCTTGATTTTGCTTTCGGATTTTCTTAGATTACTCGTTTCTAAAAATTTGAAAATCGATGTTGATTTTATCCTTCAATCAGTAGTAGTTGATACAGTCGATGCATAGAACAAGTCCTGTTCGTGGCGTAATTCCTAAAGAATAATAAAATATTATTAGAATTATCGTCAAGTTTTACAGTAACCTAATCGGGGGGCACGCCAAGTCGACGGCGAAGCAAATACTCCCGTACCATCTTTTATTGGAACCATTGCACCACATTTTCAGGCCCCTATTTGAGAACCCCTGGATAAGACCAGAACGCAGAAATTTTCGTCATCTAGTAAGCTACAATCACATACGTCAAATCCAAAATTTCAAGTCTGTGGGTCAATTAGTTCCGAAGATAAGCGAAAGCAAAGTTTCGCATTTATGACACTCACTCATGATCATCAGAACAGAACTAGTACTTCTCATAAACTCAGAGAGCTGAAATTTGGTACAGAGTTGGGGTTTAAGGCGACATAAAAGAAAAAAAAACTAGGATAATCGAATATCTGTAGTACTTGTTGAGCCTGATTAGAAAACACAAGAGCCCAACCAAACTTTTAGAGATATCGACTACCGCTTATTCAAATAATAATCACCTTGGTGGGCCGCTTCATTTAATATAAAAACCGAAGAACTGAAGTATATCTGATGAAGAAATCCTAGCTAGTCACAGCTGTATTAGAGATATAGTAATGCCCCCTTCTACTATTGGTAGACTGGGCCGTAGACTTGTACCCACTAACCTACAAAGAATGTTCAACGGCAAGTCATATAACATTAACTATAATAATAAAGTAATCGCAGAAACCTTAGACTTTGCACGATTTTGTCTAGATTTCATTACTTTTTAGAGATAAACAAGCAGCTCAATCTAGACTTGCCTAGTTTTTTAAAGAATGTTTTTGGTGGGATTTGAATTATGGTGAGGAGATTTATAAGAATCTATAATTGTTATCGTCAGCACTTGGTGGAATTCCTTGTATACAATGGAATCAGGACTTTATAACTAATGATAAAAAATGCTGTAAAAAGTGAAACCGGTCGGCTATAGAGTAACATAATAAAAGTACAAGCGTTTAGGTATTTAATAAAAGTGTGTATACGAAGAGATTTACCTTTTTTTT
>NJDD01001514.1:35091-47088 GCA_002245505.1 Calephelis nemesis | reverse complement strand
TGGCTCGTTTATTTGAAAGCTGACGTGATCGAGATGGTTCTTAGCTATTATAATAAATGAAACATACGTTTTGTTAAGAATGTCTGTTTATACCATTTTATTATTATTCTTATTTGGAAATGTAAAACATACTTTGTTTTATTTGTTTTTACACACCCGGATTGGTACCACCGCTTTCCCTATTCCTGTCGTCATAACATCATGACGTGTTCCGGTTCGGAGGATAAGGTAGCCGGTAAACTTACTTTTGCTCGACGCCTAACATCCCGGCCTCAGGTTGTCAACGCACCATTACTACCTTCGATATCTCTAGGCGGCGTGAATTTCTTACCATCAGGAAATCCGTCTGCTTGATTGCCTTCCAATATCATAAAAAAATACTTACAGTAATTTCTTTGCTATTTTTAATTACAAAGGCTGCACTTAGATAATTTTCTATCTCCATCAGCATGAACATTCCTGCATCACTCCCTTCCACTCTTTTACGGGGTATGAATAGAAATGCATTAAATAGATCCCGAGCTATATCAGCTTCTGGCTTTTTATTATTTGGAAAAACTTCAATGTCTCGTATGACTTTTGCTGTATTTACAACATCTTCTCTTTTGAATATTAAGTCGAAAACGTCGAATACTGCGTTTATTTTTCGTCTTATTAGGGACTTGCGGTTTTCCAAAATTTTTATTGCCCATGACGTCGCCTCTATTTAATGACATAATAATTTATAAACATTGATTATTATAATATTTCTGTTGAAATTAGTCTCTAATATCATCTGCCAAGAGCTTCGACAGCCGATGGCCCCAAGGTTGATACGGAGATCGAGAAAAATATGAATTGTAGGTTAAGTCGGGATCTTGAATGCCCTTGACTTTTCCAGATTACATATTATTTTTTTATGAACGGAAGGCAAACATGCAGATGGATTACCTGATGGTAGGAAATTCACGCCGCCTAGAGACACCAAAGGTGGTCATGGTGCGTTGTCAACCTGAGGCCGGGATGTTAGGCCTCAATCAAAAGTAAGTTTACCAGCTACCCTAACCTTTGAACCGGAACACGTCAACAGCAAGCGCTGACGTTTTGGTGGCAGGTTTAGGGTATATTTATGGGTAGATAGTATAGATATATAGGGAAGATAACCTAACACGCTCCACTCCAACCGGCACAGCAGTAATACTTTTTAGTTTTGCCATCGATTGATGAAAAGCAGAACTTTTAATGACGTTTTGATCACGCTTGTCTCTTTAGTGAAATAACTCGCCTCTAGGTGGCATTGGTTGTATCGGCGTATCGGATTATGCGTAATTCCACTTATCGCTTTGCAATTTGGTGACTCATGCCTGCGTATGCAATAGCTTTACCGCGGCAGTCTCCGAGTGCCCACGTTTTTTTATGATATTGAAAGGCAAACAAGCAGTCGGATTTCCTGATGGTATAAAATTCTTGCCGCATTGAGACACCAAAGGTGGTAATGGTGCGTTGTCAAAAGTAAGTTTACCAGCTACCCTAACTCTAATCTGGAACAAGTCAACAGCAAACGCTGACGTAATGGCGGCAGGAATAGGCTAAATTTATGGGTACTTGCGCCATAAAATAGTTACCTTTCCATCCCTCTGGATTTATTCCAACAATTCCACTTGCAATCATATCAGTTGCCCTGGATGCTAGTTCGCCGAATTGATTGAAACTTTTCTCATCGTTTAATCTGAAACAGGGTTATTTTTATTTAAAAAAAGTAAGTGTCTTCACGCCCATATCCCCGCAGTAGTAGGCGGAGGCACAACCAGGGCACCACGACTAACCGACGACACTAAGTCCCACAATGTGTTACTAGACAAACCTATCGCCAACCGGGCACATATCCGATCCCGGGCAACGCTATTTTTAGTAGAAAAAAAGTGTCTTCATGCCCATAGGCACAACCAGGCACCCATGATTAGCCGAAGACATTAAGTCCCACAATGTGATAGGAGGCAAGCTTATCGCCAACTGGACACATCCAATTCCGAGCAACATTATTTTTAATAGAAAATTGGGAAAACTACATTTTCTTTTTGTTGCCCGACCCGGGAATCGAACCGGGACCTCATGAACTCAAGTCCAACAACTGGACCGCTAAACCACAGAGACCTCTTTTATACTCGTAAATGGGCAAGCATAATGTAACCTTTTTTAGTTATAATCAAGCATGGAGTATAAATTATAATACTCTCACACCTCCGCCTTACGTACTACCTATTACTTTCTCGCCAGAGGTCGCGGTTGTAGTGATGTAGTTCTGGCTTAGTCATGGCTTAGCGAATGAGTTTTAGCTATTTATGAGAAATCCAGGCCTCCGATGTGTTATTATCACATATGGTGTCTTTCCATCAAGAAAAAAAGTCTTAGGAAGAACAACCTACGACCTACCTTTTAATCTCAGCTTCCAAGGCTCTAATTAGCGCAGCCAATTCCTCGTTTGTTTCTTTTTTCACAAAGGTCTTCATTAAAACGAGTAAGCTCGCAGTAAATAGACCACACTTCAGTTTATTTCTTTCTAATTTAATTTCATCTACTTTTGGATTATACGAAGCTTTTGTTAGAGCTACAAATTATACATATGTATAGAAGTTACAAATTAAAAAACCGACACACGATCTAATCTCTTTGAAAGGGATTTTGTAGTAAGTAAACATTTCGGATTGTGAGAAATACACCCCGTTTTAGTTTAAACTTGAGTTGTAGACCTGATATGCTATAATGCCTTCGAAATCGGTTTCAGGACTATCAGCGCCTGGTTGTAAATGGAGAGGGGGCACTTTTGAACACTTTTTATATGAAATGTTATATTTCCCATGCGGTATTACTTATAAAGATTAATTGTGTTTCAATTATAAGTATTGGGTATATGCTATATAATATAAATCATATTTGTTTATCTGGACATGTTAAAGTAACACAATTTAACTTTTTTAAAAACCTAATTTTGTTCAAATATGCCCCACTTGCGGGGCACTTTTGAAACCCCTAGGGGCAGCTTTGAAAAACAAGGATATAATGAAAACCATGTAATATACAATTTAATCAACGGTACTTTGTAACTTATATTATCATTGTGAACAACAGTTTTTTTCTTATACTTACTATTAATTAACATAGCTTTATAAACCCCTTAACTGTCTGGGGCAGTCTTGAACAAACGTAACAAACTTATCATTAAATCTGAGATCAAATGAGATATTGCGAAACAATATTAAAAATCTTTAAAATATGGTATAGAAAAGAACCTTAGAACTGCAAACACTTCAAAAATAAACAATTTTAAAAGCCTCATTAGCTAACATAATTATAAATTACACAACAACAAAATACAATTACAAAATAATTAGGTATTAAAGAAAAATTTCCAAAACTGGCAGTTAATATTTAACTCAGCAATTCTTTAGTATTTTGTAACTAACCCATTTTAAATTTACCAAAGTCGAAATTAAAATTTAATAAAGCAGCTGTGCGTGAAGTTCCTGCAGTAGGACGTGGCTTTGGAAGTTTCATTATTATATCCGTGACTGGAACAAAGGATTGATCTTCTTTATCAGGAAAAAAGAATTTATAACCAAACTTCCTTTTCATGAAAGAAACTAAAAACATGTTTCTGTCTTTACTTTTAATAATAGCTACGAAATACATTTTTACATTATTTTTAGTAGAGTGACATTTCACCAATACATAATCACAATCATTTAAATTCTCGGTTCTCAAAGATACGACAGAGTCGCCTGTGTCAACTAGAGCATCAGAATTGCTTCTATCATCACTTATGTCCATATCAGAATCATCCTGCAAAGATATATCCCCATCTGATTCTGAGTCTGATTCATTAATTTTTATAGTTTTCTTCTTCTTAGAGATTTTCGTAGTATTTTTAGGTGTAGATTTTCCTCGTTTTCCTAATTTAAGAGTTGGAGGTTTGCGTTTTACGTGTTCCAGATGAGCAGCTTCTATTGCACATTTTTCAGGAGTATCAGTTAAAATACGCGTTGAGCCTTTCTTTCTTCCTTTCCTTCCATTTCGAGGAGCCGCTTTAAGAAACGGTCTTATTGCTTCAGGAGTAAGCAATAGTTTTTCACTTGTATTTTTGCCATTTTTATTGGCACTTTGAGATGGAACGGTTATGGGTTTTGCAGCTTCGTCGTAATTGACTATAATGGCTTCATCATTGATTATAGATGGTGAGGAAGCAACAACTGGAGCTGTGTCAGTAGCTTCAGTGGCAATATTTTGGTCCAGTTCTACATCAGTTGCATCACTGTCTATTGCAGATGTTCCAGGTGCAACGTTTTGAGATTTGTCAACTACCTCAACCATTGTTATTGCAGGTTCATCCACTGTCATGGTTTCAGAATTAGTGACATTATCATGGACATTAGGTGTTAAAGAGACATCAACCTCATATATTACCTCAGCAGATTGACCAGTCTCCACATTCGCAGATGCTTCAATCAAAGGTCCTTTTCGTGAAAGGTCACCTCGATTTGTCACTTCTGCACATTCGAAATCCTCGTCTGTGAATTTGTTTCTAGATAATGGGTGTATGCCCGGTGCAGAAAATCCTGATGTAATGTTATTGATAGTGTGTGAAGCTTTATATGCAGGAGTAACAATAGATGCGAGATCATGAATGGTAATTGTTTTACCTGGATGATTAAGTAACCAGTCATTTTGAGCAACTGCCAGCTTTGCCTTAAAAGGACTGTTTACTGCAACGTCGAGTGGCTGGAGTTTGTGAGTACAGTGCGGAGGAAACGTCAACAATGTTATGCCGTTTTCTCTTGCAAAATTGATAGCCTCAATAGTGCAGTGACTTTCATGATTATCAAACAGAATGAGAATTTTATCTTCTTTAGTGCATCTGGTGTATTTTTGAATATGTTGTAGAACTTTTAGAAACAAAGCTCCTGTCATCCAACCACTTGTAGGACTATTGGCGAATCCCACGCTTCCAATTGGAGCACCGTTGAGCATTGAATCATGAAACCTAGCTCTTGGAAAAATAAAAACTGGCGGGATGTTATTCCCAAGAGCATTAACTATAGCACACATGGTAATCAACTGACCTCTTTCTGCAGATACACTTTGTCCAACTTGCTTTTGCCCTGTTCTAGCAATGACATTAGGTGCTTGAACGACTGTCATAATATTTGTTTCATCTAAATTATAGATGCGATCTGGTGTATAAGTGTCACGTTGTAGCACTTTTTCATAATTGTCAAAAAACATCATAACATTATGTTTATTAAAGCTGGTTGAGCGGGAAAGGCTGGTATTTTCTGGTTTTCGCAAAGATAATACAGGGTGCCTTTTCATAAAGCCTTTCATCCAATCAATACCAGCCATATTGTTATTAATCCATTTTTCAGGACATATGCCTAAAGCTTTTGCATATTGAAATGCTAATTCTCGACCTTGTAAATATGTAAGACCATAATTCATTTGAGACATTTTGAGAAAGTACCTTTCCAGCATATTCTCCTCATCTTTTGTAAAAACTTGATGTGCAGTGTATTTGCTGCTTTAATTTTCATTTTTTGGTATAATATTCTCCTTATATTTTTGCACTCTATAATATAAAGTGGTTGGTTTTATGTTATATATGGCAGCAGCGGTCCTCAATTTCATGCCGTTGTCAACAACACACAAAACAGCTCGGTGGGCGTCATCTTCATTCACATCGTTTTCTTTCTTCCTTTTGTAATTTCTTACCATGATGACTGTAAAAAGAAAATTAAATAAAATTAGTATCTTATAAAATCTTAAAATTAATATTGATTTCATTTATGTTGATAGGGGCACTTTAGAACATTTCATTCAAAAGTGCCCCAAAAATTTTGTTTAAATGTGCCCCAATAGCGAACTTTACAAGTTAAAATTTGTGAACAAGAAATTAACTTTTATTCAGTTATCTTCATTTTGTTAATACAAAGGCTATAATGTTAACAACATAATAAAGTAATCACATATCCAAAACAATACTTACATTTTCAGTAAATTGCTTACAAGTAAAAAACTATTTCTTTATTTTGGTCTTCGTGAAGCAACTGACAAAAGTTTTGTAAACTGACACTGACTTTGACGTTATTTGGAAACTGACAGATGTGTAGATCGATGTTACCCGGATTAAAAAAATTATAAAGGTCAGGAAAGATAAAGGATGCGTTCGTAAATTGAATAATTCAAAACTGCCCCTGTTCAAAACTGCCCCCCTCTCCCCTATACGGTGTCCGCTAAAATACAGTTCAAAGTGCAAATCCTTGCGAAAAAGACCAATTAGTGTGATAAATATAAAACAACCGTTTGTTAATACTACTGTTAATCAAATTTGCGTTTCTAATATAGTACCTTTTTTTGGAAAATTTAAGGAGTTTGTAATTATTTACGTATCAATGTATACACGGTGCTTCTACGGCTACTATAATGATGTTTTATATAACTTCCATATTTTATAATTTATAAGCTACTCTACTCATTAACCTCTAATTCCTTTTTCTATGACATGACTCCATGACTCTACTCATAGAAATAGGAATATATAAAGAAGTGCAACAATGTTCTGTAGCATATTTAGTTATATAAATACCGTTGGAATCGACATATAACTTAACAACATCTCTTTGTCTCTTTTAACAAATGTTGATATTATGTACGCCGAAAGAGATAACGACGTTTTTGTCTATGCTCATTTTGGCGTCGATTTAAAGTGACGTCATGACAGTTCTTATGTTTGCCAAGAATCCATATTTAGTGTCCAATTTTTATAGTGATGTACTATCAGAATTGTCGATATTTTATTTTACGTTCCCAAAAAAGAATATTTGGACAAGATACGAATGTATACCATTGCCACTGAAATTATCAATCATAGTCTAGCTTAATAAGAATTATTTCAAGTGCTCACTTAAAAGTAAAGAAAGTGGTTTGAATGTAATTTGACCAAATTTTTTTTTGTAATGATAATCAATCTTGTAATAAATATAAAGACTTAACTTATATAAAGAATAAACATATTTGCACGCCACAAAGTAAAAAAAAAACGTACTCGCGAAAAGTTAACAAATATTCTATCTTTCGTTTAATTACATTTCCCTTTTTAGGTATAAGCCAACTGAGTAGCACAAAGTAAGTAAGGTGATAGTTGCGATTTTTTTCGGTAGGTGAATAGTAATTCTTATCTATTTGCCTAAACTTAACTATCACTCGTCACTAATAGATCATGTATCGATATCGGTACTTTACTTTTTCTGGTCAGCCTTATAATGTCAAAATGACACCCATATTTAGTAGCCGACGGCAGGCATTTTTTGGTAACTATTTCATGTCCATATACTTAGAGGTCAATGACTCTACTGCACACAGGATAATGTCAATCGTCGGCTTACGTCAGCTTACGTAATGACAGAAATGTTACCGTCCTTTAAGTGAATCTACTCCTGTAAGTCATTCTAGTCAAGTTGAATGTGTTACCTGGTTGAAAATAAAGAAATAAACAGTTAAATGGTTTCAAAAATAGTATAGCTTTAGATACATTGTATCCACCGAATGCTATTTCTTGGGGCAGAATAATAAAAACGTTAAAAAAAACTAGATTACTTCTCACTTAACATAACTAGGAGACTCCTTAAACCAGGTAAAAGCTAATAGAAGAACCCTTTGGAATTATGATGTCATACAAACACACACATATTTAACTTTTAGCTTTTGTGTAGAAAGTGTAACCAAATTATGTTATAAAAAATATATACCACTCAATAAAATTCCAAAAATTAACAGTGTAATACTGTAATCCATTGAAATGAAGCACGAACAGTAGAAATTTTGCTTTATTATTTATAAATTTTACATTCGTGCCGAATGCCAATATAAAAATATAAGTTTTCATCCATAAAATCCGTATTCTCATTCTCAATAAATATTTAAATTCTAATATTTTTTATTACTACTGCTGTTTTTGTTTTTATGTCTAATGTGCATGAAGAAAAATGCGGGGTTTATCATAACTCGAGAACTACTAGACAAGGGGAGTGCGGACGTGAAGCAAAGTTACCTTCTGCGACTTACGTCGCATAGTTTCAGGGACGGCGTTTGGGTAGGGCGCGGTTGGGCAACCGCCCAGGGCGCCAAAATGTAAAGGGGCGTCAGATCCTGTAGGCTATATATCTTATTTACCTTTTAGTACGGTTTTGAACAGCATTTAGAGGGCGCCGTATTAATTTCGCCCCATGGCGCTGCTATTACTAAAACCGCTACTGCATTTTTTGTGAGGATAGCACCTATTTGAGTCCGTCCAAATGGGGTTCTATCCTTACAAACTATCATCAATTTACATATTTATAAACAGCCAGGTAGCCCGCGGCGGTTGCGGGCCCGCAGGTTCTGTAGGATGTAGACTTATGTATTTGCAAAAGTAAGATCACATTCACGACGCGTTTTACACCCGCAACGCCTGCGGTTGTTTGCGGTTCCCGCGGCAACTGTCGTCTGCCCGTAGAATCGTGGCGATTTTCCGCTGTCTCGGCGGGTTGCGACCGCGAGCTTTGCGATCGCTTGGTGGTAATAAATAGTACTAATTATTTAACCGCAACCGCCGGCCGCGCCATCATCAACCGCCAAGTTTGCGGGCGATAATTTCAACCGCGGCAGCTGCGGGACCGCAACTTACCGGTGACTGGTCTCGTGAGTTTTGAAATAAAACCGCAACCGCCGCGAGCGGGTAAAACTCGCTCTGTGAGTTCTGTCTATTGCTTATTGACACGTGACTATAAGCTATTGAATGTAACTGATTATAAAATTATATAAAATGTTGATCTACTACTCGGGTGACGGCTCAATATATCTGATACTCAAACAAATATCAAATTATCTGTCTACCCAGACTACCTTTCAGCTACTAAATAGAAAAGGATAAAAGATATTTACTTTTGCGTTTCTGAATTATAAATGATTTTACATTTTGTCTTTTATCTCTATATTAAAAGGAACCCCTCAGTAAACAGGACAAAATGTATTCCAGAACTTATATCGGAACAAAAGTACCAGCCAGTCAAATTTCGTCACAACTGTTTCGGTAGATTTAGCTTAAACCGCGTTCGAGAAACTGTTAAAAACAAACATACAAAAATTCTAACAATACTACTTTTTGGTCACCTATACAATTAATTTTTGTTTCGTTACGTGTATCTAATGTAAAGAGATTCAGTGAAAATTTTAAAGTTTATTTTTCTTAATTTTACTTGCAAATTCATTTTTATATCCAAAAGACCTGTAAATATTCGATTTTAATACAATTTCTTCGTCGGTTTTACTATCGTAATATGACACATCTTTCTCTACAGTTTTAGCTCTAGCCACCTGAATGACTGCTTTGTCATCGCCGTGAATTAGGAAATCTAGAATATCAGTTTTAAATTTCATTTCGCTCTCATTTGAAACTGAATCATACGTGTTGCTTTGTCTTTTTATTTTCGGATGGTCTACCATTTTCAAACTCACATTTAATAAATTCGTTCTATGATATATTCTTTTGTTACTTTTTATTTCAAATCTTTTCTTAAGTTTCATTTCATTCCGATTACTGTTTTGATCTTTTTTTGTAATGTCATTTCTCATACTTTTCTTTCTTATGAAATTGTATCGTGAATCATTAAAAATATATTTGGGTTTATCTCTATATTCCAACGCCCTTTTAACATTAACCAGTTTCTTGCTTGAAATATTAATTTCTGCAAATATGTAGATTTAATATATTAATTTCTTTTAAATTATCTATTTTATGTTTGAGATTTAGGTTGATTGGTTTTATTTTACAAATTCCATAGGAGCCACCATGTTTTAATTTAGTTTCTTCTTTTGTTTGAGAATATTGGGTCGTAGTTTTGTATTTCGTTATTTTGTACTTATTTTTAAGATACCTTTCTTATTTTATTGAAGATGTTTTTTTATTTGTGTTGAAAATTTATTTAGTAGTTTCAACATTTCAAGTTTGTGGTGACACAACGTGTCTCAAGTTTGAAAAACTATTTCTAGCTGTTATCTTCTATACAACCTGCAAAATTTTACGAATTTATATACGTACTTCTCTCGTTTTGAATTCCTCTTCTTGTGTCTGTATGTGCCAATTTTCTTTTAACAACGTCTGTTAATCTCTCAATAAAGAGCTTTCCTCTTGAAGTAGGCTTTATATATTTAAATTTCTTTAAAACCATATCTATGAAGATCCTGGCAATTGCAAGTGATCTAAAATGTACGTGTGGATATTTTTCTATAGCCCGTACTAGTGATATCACTTCAAGCATGTCATCTTCAGAATATAGTAAGTTGGCCAAATTTATTAATTGTTTGGAATCTTCAAGAAGCTCTTTCTCTTTGTTTTCAATCGCATACATGCAGTATGACGCCAGGGCTGAAAGGCAGAAAAGTAAGCATATAAACATAGAACAATATGTTATTGATCAAGAATAGGACTAGAATAAGCATGACCTGTTTTAGTACTACCAGAGTCCTGGGTCAAATTTGTAACTCATTCTCTAATTACAAATAAAACCCCTACGTAGAATAAACAAAGAAAATAACAAACTAGCTATTTATAAAAAAAAAAACAAATAGAGCAATGTCTGTTGATATTGTGATATGTATCTGCTGTTTGTTAGAATGTAATGGTAGGTATATTGGCAGCGTATTATCCATTGCGCATCCTATACTCATCGGAAATATCGAAGCAATACAAAAACCGCAATGAATCGACGTTTTATTTTAGATCTCGCGCCGTCTTATTCGCGCATTCGCAGGGCGCCGTCTTACGTTCTGACGATCTGATTAGAAGTTTTTACCCATTCCAAAAAAAGTGCGCAACGCCGATAAAGAAGTTTTTACTTAAAAAAATTTTAAACCGGAAAGTGATGACATCATCTAGTCTAGATTTAGTGTTTTGTTGGATACTATGTATTATACATTAGTACCTATTTCATTGTTTTATCGCGAGTTTTTTTAAAACTACTATAATAAATCCTAAGATATTCAATGAAATAAAGTGGTGTCAAAGGAAATTTTGTTTAAAATTATTACTATACTTTCGTTGGATACTGTGTTTATTTCATTTAAGGATTAATAATAAAAAAATATTAATAATAAGTCAAAAAAACTCATACATACATGTATATCTTCACGCCAAGTCCCTTACTTAAAGGCAGAGAGTATCTAGTGCCAAATCTCACGATACTTGCTGACCTTTCTGGGATCTTCCATATTCATTACCATTTTCATGTCAACACGCCGGTTTCGGAGACTTGATATTACGCTCGGATAATACTCGAGCAATTCCGGGTACCTATATCAATCCACATTCGTATCTGCTTGGCAATCTTTCATTTGCCATTCTCTCCACATGGCCGAACCAGAGAAGCATTTTTGCCCTTTATCATTTAAACAAAAAAAAATTTAATCCCAATCTTTCTCGGACCTCACTGTTACGAATGCGGCCAGAGCGCGTTGCACCACAGACTTAGCGTAGCGCTTACATTTCGACTGCATTTTATTCCATTATCTTGCTTTTTCTGAGATATCCAAACATTGATCTCTAACTTCTATGTATCCAACCCTTATGTGCATATTTAGTTTCTGAAGTAAATAACGAAACAGCCAAGCTATATATTTTTACTGATATGTAGAATTACTGAAGTAGGGTCGGTAGAGTTACACCGTGTAGATTCAAAGCTTGGCTCTACATGGCAATATTTTACATGAAAAAATTTAGTAAGATAGCTATTTACGTATTCGTAAAATATGGGAAAACGCGGTATTGTCAACGCGGAGTTTTGATAAAACGTTGCCCGTAATCATATCGAGAATTACTATTTATATAAGTACCTAACGTTAGTCAATGTAATTTATTTAAAAACACTTGTACTTTCCACAATATATTTTATTATTTTTTATTTTTAGTATTTAGCCAACCGGTTTCGCTAT
>NJDD01001514.1:0-33180 GCA_002245505.1 Calephelis nemesis | reverse complement strand
GTATTAAACTAACACACTGTAAAAGTAATATATGTTATTTGCAGTTAAAAAAATATTTTTTTTCTTTATTACAATATTTATGGCAAGACTAGGTATATATAAAAAAATATATCATGTGTTAGGCCTACATTAGCGTTAGCTACACATGATTTGTAAAGTGTCACTTTGTTACGAAGTTATTATAATATTTAATAATTGAGACTGCTAAGTACAAACTGAGCCTTGTTTGTGACACGCACTATATGCGGTTCGAACTACATATTTATGTCTAGAGTGACCCCTAGGTATTTTGTTGAATTTTATCAGGAGATGGCTGTGCCGAACAATATACGATTCTGCCGATACGCTACTTCCTGAACCAGTCGCCCAAGAGAGTGGCCGCGTTACGGAGAAGGTAGCCTATTTGCTTACCCCGACGCGACGGTGGGATGCGTCCCAGGTCGAAATTTCGACGTGGTATCAAATGAAATATGAAACAGTTGAAGTTAGATTTTTGTAGTTTAACTGTGCTTAATTATTTTTCAACATCTATTAATAAGAAATTGCGCTACTTGTTTGCTAACATAAAAAAGTTATATTTTCATACTTATGGGCCTGGGCTATGAGGGAGGCCATGAGTTTCTCCAGAGACAGAGCTGGTTTCGCCGTCAGGGTTCGCAGCAACACCATGAGACCTGCTGTCATGTACCCTCCCTCCATGTCTCTCCGCTCTCTTATCTCATACAGCAACGGATCTTCCGTGGTTGGAGTCATAACTGTAAATACGTCTGTAGTTGTTGCCTAATATTTATATCGCCATTAAAGATATTAAACAATCTACACGTTTTTATTCAATAAAACATTATTATTATTCCTCGTGTTGGTCCGGGCTCCTTTGTAGAGTAGACCATTTGCCTTCCTGTGCCAGGCAGCTCGTAAAAGGCGAGCATAGGCTTACCTTCACTAACACCGTGACATCCCACTAGGTGGTAAATTTGGCAACGACTCGCCCGGATTGGTACCACCGCCTTACCTATAATACCGCCATAACGTCATGACGTGTTCCGGTTCGGAGGGTAAGGTAGCCGGTAAACTTACTTTTGCTCGAGGCCTAACATCCCGGCCTAAGGTTGGCATCGCACCATTACCACCTTTTGTGTCTCTAGGTGGCGTGAATTTCTTACCATCAGGAAATCCAGCTGCTTGTTTGCCATCCAGTATCTTAAAAAAAAGTATCATCTCTTTTAGGTATAAGTAGGGGTACTCTTAAAGCTCGATTCATGCAGTATTTGAAATTGGAAGCGAGTATGTCATTTCAGGTGTTCTTGAACACAATACTGTCGGATAACATTTAGTTAATAGTAAACAATTAATTATTTTATCGGATTCGTTGAATTTATTTGTAACTGAATGTTAAGAATTCGCTGGTACTGTGTTAAAAAGTACCTAAAATGACATATACATAATATATAAATTCCAATATCCAATTGGCATGAATCATGATATCAAGATTCGAGAGTAACCCTAAAGCTCACCTTTGTTAATTTTTGGTTGGGAGGGTTTGCTACTTACTTTCAATGATTTCTTCCACGGTCGTCAGAGTTGCGATCAAATCTCCTAGCCCTACAGATGACTGAGTCGGAAAGAGGGGAGTTGGGCTAGTTGGATCATGTGATATGTCAGTTACCTGTAGCAGCAAAAAAATAATTAATAAGTAGGGGAAGGCAACCCACATAAGAGACTTCGTAAAAAAATCTTTCGAATTTTAACTAGTAAACATCTTTTCCTTAGTTATATAAAGTGACGTCATGGAGTGAAGAAGATAGGCTAAATATATTTTCTAAAAGATAATTGCAGAACACGCGCTTTAAGAAAACTAAATCGTATATTTGTCAATGTAAATTTGATACTACACAACTCAGAAATGAAAAATAATATTTTTTCGCTTTCCAACAACTTTCCTTAATTTTAAAACAATAATATATTTGGATCCAATTACAATTTTACTCTAAATACAATCTATTAAATCACGGGGGCACGGCAGTTCACACGCCAAGTCGAGCAATAAAGCGGCACGTTATTATTTAGACCAGTGGTGGGCAAACTACGGCCCGCGGGCCGAATCAGGCCCGTGAGAGGTTTTACCGAGTTTTGAGGGTTTTACCGAGAGGCCGCGAGTTTTTTTTACGGAAAAAATATGAACCTCCTTTAAAAAATAATGGTCAAAACGACTATTCAAATTGGGCAATTTAGATAGGTACTGAATCTATACTTCAAACATATCTAATTCGTATTCCATATAGTAAGACTTCAAAAATCGATTATGTTTTTATAAAAGATTGTAAAAATAAAAAAAATGCCGTATGTTATCTTTATACAACTTTTTGTAATCGTTATATTTACAACTCTTTTTAGGTGTTCTTAACTTACCGGCCTGTCTCAAGATTTATTTTAATTTACTGGCCCGCCAATAGACTATTTTTGATTTACTGGCCCGTGATCAAAAAAGTTTGCCCTCCCCTGATTTAGACGTATTAATTAACCATTGCAGATAGGTTGTTACTTGTACTCGTAGTTAGAGAAGTTAATTTTGATATTTTTAACACTTTTTCTTATCACTTTTTAGAAACTGCATAAAAACCAAATCACGGGATTAGAAATATCGACCGGGATCGAATACTCTACTTGTGGTGCTATGGCTTAGGTATCAGGATCTTCAAAAGATGCTTTGATGTTAGGTATATATTAAAATCTTCCCCCTTCAAATCTGACCAATTCTTTTTGAGAAAATAGCTAAAATAAGGACATACAACACACATTTACATACGAGTCCTACACACAACCTTCTATTTTAAAGTCACTTGAAATTTGTTTCAACGCATCAATTAGTAACGGTTGTCGTAAAAATGTGTCAAGGCTAAATAGATAGCAGATCTATAGATAGATAGAGAGAAGGCTCTAACCACGGACAAAGTCAGGTGAATTCTTTTGGGCATTTCCTCTCGTGTTTGCAAAATATGCGCTATTACTACAACAATGTGTTAAAGAGTATGTAGGTAGGTAGGAGATGTCACATTAGGATTGCTTATTATTTTTAAATTCATCTACCTATTTGTTCTTTACTGACCATTTATTTATTATAATGGAAGGTGTATACAGACGAAAGGCTCGACCAGGATTCTGTAAAGAAGGGGCAGGTAAAAAAAACCTAGAAATTCACATTAGTACCTAGTAGTGTTGAGGCAAACATTTGAACGGCGCGGCGGTTGACTTCTTAAGGATCCGAGTTCGACCCCAGGGTCGAGCAATAAAAAAAGAAAACGTATTTTTCAAATTTCTAATAATAATAACGTTGTTCGGGATTGGATATGTGCCCGGTTGGCGTTAGACTTGCCACCAATCACATTGTGGGACTTAGTGTTTTCAGTTAGTCGGGACTCGTGGGTGCCCTGGTTGTGCCTCTGCCTATCTCTTCAGGGACATGGGCTTGAAGACAGCTTTTTTAAAAATATGATAGATAGAAACAGCTTTACTTGACAGCTATTCTGTACAGTTCTTCAAATATTTTTTTTGAAAATTTCTCGTTCACCCTTAGAATAAAAAGCTCATTTTAACGGTTTTCATTCATTCGGAGAGTTGCAGACTAGGGGGGGAGACAACTGGCCCCTCTTTCCGCACATCGCTACGCCAATGTGTAAAGACTTTATATTTTACCTACATCACAAAGCATCGACTCAACCATCTACTTATTTGCCTTCCAAAAGTAAATAAAAAAAAATACTTGTACTGTTAAGTTTTCGTCAATATTTTCTGCATTATCTACTCGTATATTTTGTCTTACATTAGCAACTGTCTCTTCTGTTTTAGTTTCATTCACATTGACATAGTCGTTATATGTATCAACATAAGCAATTGTCGTTGGTGTTGTGGTTGGTATTGTTATTTCAGTATTTTCTTTGGTTGATATTACTTTTGTTGTATCCGTTATATTGATCGGAAAGTCAAAATAATTATCTAGAGTAGTTTCTTCAAAATCAACGTAGTCGTAATCCTTTCGTCGGGACACGTGCAGTTCATTGTTTATAAAGTCCAGTCCTTCATTTGATACAAATCCTAAAAATAAATAAACTTCTTAACAATTTTTATGAGCTGTCAAATCAAATCAAATAACAGATATTCCGCTTCCCGATTTAGTTAACAATACTTTATTTCAAACTGGTCGATCCGGTTGATTTTGTATCGCTTGACATTACCTAATAGTTTGTGTACGGGAAAAAATAATTAAATACAATAAAATTGAATTGTCTTTTTCTCACTTTTTAATTTTCCCAGTGTTCTCCTCATATGAAGGATCATCCTCCTGATAATAACTAACAAAAGAAAAAGAATTATCAAAATTACTCCTAACCGTTGTGATATGTTACGACCACTCGAAATAGGGATTATTTTTTATGCAGACAAAATTGAAGAGTAGGTTTTAGTAATATTTAGTAAATACATTCTACCTTCCCCACAAGGTACTAGGTATGAATACATGTGTGTCTGTATGTTTCCAGGTTAATGTGGCTAAGTTAGGTCTGTGAGATTACTTTTAAATTTCGATTTCATGCCAATTAAAAATTGAAATCGGATATGTCGTTTTAAAGTAGGTACTCTCGCCTACAACAGTATTAACATTGATACAAAATTATTAACATTTAGTTCCAAAAGTTGTACGAGTACTTAAGATCAAATGTTTTTGTTTTTATTCACTTGTATTGTGTGCAAGAGTAGCTAAAATAACATACTCAATCCCAGTTTTCAATATTGCATCAATCAAGACTCAAGAGTAACCATAAGAATACATCAAATATCAGAAGTAGGAAGGCTTGAACTTCCACGTCCAAATGGGAGGAACAACTAAGATAAATGGCTGAATGATGGTGACGAATATAATACCTAAATATTTCTGAAAGAAAGAAAAAAAAAATAATTACTTGCGGAATATGAGTGTTACAATGATGTTACCAATTATTTATTTAGGCGTTCCAACATATTCTACCTTTTTGTCATGTGCAAATATTTTAAAAGGTATTAATCAAATTAGTTATTTTAATTATTTTCTTACAATTTACACAGTGTTTCTTATATTCATTATATGATTTTTTTTTATATATTAACCTGGACAAATCACAGCAATTGATCTAACATAACAAAGTAAGCAAATTGTGTGCTTGAATAGTAGTCCACAATTCTAATGAATACTTAAATAGATACTGGAATATACTGAATACTTAAATTCAATAAACACCAGACTCAAAAATGTAGACATTTAAATGTTCTTCACTCTTCACACGAAGCTAGGAACCGAAACCGATTCTGGGTAAGTCGGTGTCGTTAAGAGCGTACTCTTCGACCAACGAGCCGTCGGTATACAGTCATGATCTTTGGTAGTGTGAGATAGATAGATAGAAGAAAATTGCGGGAGAAGCTTACCATCCACAATTATTAAATTCGTCACGCAAACCAAAACATAACTTTGCTTTTTTACGGACATTGGCATTTATATAACACTTGAAACTATTTTAATTTAGAGTAAAACTGTTTTATTGTTTTTCTATTTTATGTTGTATTTCATGGTCTGTATTTTATCGTTTCAGGCTAGTTAGTTAGTCCTGAGAAATCTAATTTTTTTAGGTTTCTTTCGGAAACTTAAAAAAATCCGAAGATCTACATTTTTTGACAAAAATATAACAATTGCAGAGTGTAGTGTATATGTTATATTCATACCAACTTCTTTCGCCAGCAAAGATTAGCTATGCAACTAAGTCTTTAGTGGCCAAATACGTAGGTCACACACAAGTTTTGCGTAACTTAAAAGAACAACATGTTATGACCAAAATATTTGTTTATTGCTTTTCAAAATAATTTCCTCTATATTTTGAACATTTTTCCATGCGAACTGTTATATCCTAGCCATGTATGCTAAGGTGCCTATCCCATCCTTTTTATTGCTGATTATATATTCCTCACATTCCTCCTACATTCGCTAAGAACTCCCAGTCTTCAGTCTCCTTCCAACTACCATATCCGACGGCTGCTCTCAAACAAATTAATTTTCTTTTTTTTAAAAAACCAAATCCGGAGGAGGCTCATAAAATTAATGGTGGCAGCTTAAGGGATTTTGAAAAAGAAATCCTCTGTACGTCTCCGAATCCCAGTCAACGCGAGTGTCATAAATTCCAAAAAACAAAAAACTCTTGTGTGAAACTTGGATTATTGTGAAAAGTGTGCAAAGTGTGGAACTAATCTATCGACAGTGAATCTGAATTAAATTTAATGGACATACATAGAAAATAAACTTTTAAAACTTATCAAAATCACCAACGTCGACGACTTCGTAATAAGGCCCATTGCAGACTCCGATTTCTACAAAGCGATTTTTCGAAGAAAATTGAACATTTGTCTTTGACTACTCTTATCTGGATCTTCATGATGCTAAGCCCTGTGATATTATTTGCATTCCTGTAAGTTGCATGTTTTGGATTTTCTTTTGTCTTTGCGATTTAAAGCTTTTGTCAATATTTTTAGTGTATACAAATTTTCTGTACTTAAGGCGAAGTAAGTTCTAAACTACGTTTAAACGATTTATAATCTGATTGTATTTTTATTATTGTAATTGTGTTTTGTCATATTAGTCAAATATTTTCAAATGTTTCCTTCAGAGTCTAGGGCTCAAAGCCCCAAAATAGAAAAACCTGAGGTTACAATAACCGATACTGAAGATGAGAACATGTGTCCGCCCCCTTCAGGTCCGGTCACAAGGTCTGTTACCAAAAAGAAAACCCATAATTCGCCAGTTTCTAAATTAGAGTTAGATCTTAATACCTTACTAAAATTTGTAAAGCCTTATGATGGTTGTAGAGAAACATTAAATTCGTTTTTGGTAAATTGTAATAACGCTTACGAGCTTGCAACAGACCCGCAAAGGGACATACTATTTAAATATATTCTGTGTCAATTAACAGGCAAGGCCCAAACAGCTTGTTCCATTAAAGATTTTACCAATTGGGTGCAATTAAAGGAGTTCCTTAAAACTCAATTCAGTGAACGTAAACATTATGCGCACTTACTTACCGACCTGCAAGAATGTAAACAACAAATAAGCGAACCTGTTAGTCAATACGCACTAAGGATTGAGACCTGTCTAGGGCAACTTCTAACAGAAATATCTATTTCTCATGGACACAAAAGTAGAGAGATGATAGGACGCACTGCAGCAATGGAGGAATTAGCCCTTCATCATTTTCAAATGGGTTTAATACCGCGAATTTCAAACTTAGTCCGTTGTAAATCACCTAAAACCTTAAATGAGGCCATTAATATAGCGATTTCTGAAGAGAAAATTCAGCAATTCTTATCGAGACAAAGCACTTCTACACCAAGATTCGAAAAGCCACGACCTACTTCTCGCATGCAAAATCCAAATGTTAGGCCTACTAATTTCAACAACTTTAATCCTAATCGCTCACATAACAATCAAACATTGTTCTGTAGATATTGCAAATTCCCTGGGCATACTATTGACCAATGCCGTAAACGAGAATATAATAATAGCAATCGTCCTAAACATAATTTCGACATGAATCATTCAAGAAATCCACATCGCGTCCATTATGCTACCGAAGCGCATGACCTACACTATGCTGAACCTCTCCAAACGGAAGAAGGTTATGACACAGTTGACTATACTAATCCTTACGAATCAAAAAACGAGTAGCCGTCTCGTCCCAGTGTCGTGCGGGACAGCAGCGACTGCCAGCATCCACTGTATCCGCGCAAAAATGTGTTCAAGAAAATACAAAATCAACTCATCAAAACATACCAAACCCTACTACTCCTTCAGGCGAACTGTTGAAATCTGATATATTCGAGATCACAAACGACCCAGCCAAAATGCTACTACCTCACATCCTTGTCGAATCTCCTGTCTCAGAAATGCCACTCTCGTTACTAGTAGACTCTGGATCCTCTGTAAGACTATTAAAATATTCATGTATTCAAAAACAACCAAAACTTACAAAGGAAACTATTCAACTAAAAGGCATCGATTCGACAGTAGAATCAATTCAAACAAGAGGTCACTTCCCGCTGAAATTACGACTTACTAAATCTTCTATATCACACAAATTTCACGTAATCGATAAAATTCACCTACCTTACGATGGCATCATAGGCTCCGATTTCCTCACTGCTCATAGCTGTAACATAGACTATAATCAAGATTTTCTACATATCGGGAAAACATCTCTTAAATTATATTTTAACGAACCGGCATACATAATTCCCCCTAGATCTGAAATAATTATCGAATGCTCCGTTTCCAACCCTGAAATAAAAGAAGGTTTAATAATTGATCAAAATCCTTCTGACAGGTTACTGATCGCAAATTCACTTGTTCGTGTAAAAAGGAATAACAGAATAAATATATCAGTGCTCAACATTTCCGAAGAACCTGTGAACCTGAAATCAAACCTTAAACTAAAACTTACCCCTGTTGATCCCTCAGAATTTGATGAATGTCCTCCTGTTTCTGTAAATCACATAAATTATGCTAATTCAAATGTTAATATAAAAAGAAAGGAAGAGGTCCTAAAAGAGCTTCGCACTTCTCACCTTAATTGGGAAGGAAAAGAAGCTCTCGTACAACTTTGTTCTGACTACTCTGATATTTTCTATCTCCCAGGCGAAAACCTCAGCTTCACTAACGCTTTAAAACATGATATTAAAACAACATCCCATATTCCAATTCACACTAAAACTTACCGTTTTCCAGAGATCCATAAAACAGAAGTCCGTAATCAAATCAATAAAATGCTTGAACAAAATATCATTGAGCCATCAAATTCGCCGTGGTCCTCACCCATTTGGGTAGTACCTAAAAAACTCGATGCATCCAACACGCAGAAATGGAGGGTCGTAATCGATTATCGAAAGCTCAACGACATTACGATCGGCGATACTTATCCGATCCCTCAGATCACTGAAATCCTTGACCAACTCGGAAGTAGCAAATACTTTTCAACGCTTGATCTAGCGTCAGGCTTCCACCAAATTCAGCTTAACGACGCCGATAAAGAAAAAACAGCTTTCACTGTCCCAGAAGGTCATTACCATTTCCTCCGAATGCCATTTGGTCTCAAAAATGCACCGTCCACTTTCCAGAGGCTTATAAACTCTGCCCTTTCCGGCCTCCAAGGCATCCGCTGTTTCGTGTATCTTGACGATGTAGTCTGCTATTCTCACTATCTTAACACACATATTTCTAATCTTAAGTCAAATTTTCAAAGAATGCGTGATTTCATCCTCAAACTCCAACCTGAAAAATGCGAGTTTCTTCGACGTGAAGTCGCATATCTTGGGCATACTATATCAGAAGATGGAGTTAAACCTAACCCAGACAAAATCATGGCCGTCACGCAATTTCCTCGTCCACAAACTCCTAAAGATATTAAGTCCTTTCTTGGCCTAGTATCCTATTATAGAAGATTTATACCGGATTTCTCAAAAATTGCTAAACCGTTAACCACTCTCCTAAAAAAGGACCAACCTTTCCTATGGGAAAACCAACAACAACTGGCATTCGAAGAATTAAAATCTAGACTTACTTCAGCTCCTGTATTATGCTACCCTGATTTCACTAAACCATTCCTGCTAACGACAGACGCCTCAAACCATGCTCTTGGAGCAGTCCTGTCTCAAGGTCCTCTAGGCAAAGAGCGATCTATAGCATATGCTTCTCGTACACTCAATAAAAGCGAATCCAATTACAGCACTACCGAAAAGGAACTTCTAGCCATTTTGTTCGGATGTAAAACCTTTCGCCCTTATCTTTATGGTCAAAAATTTCAAATAGTCACAGATCATAGACCACTGAAGTGGCGCTTTAACCACAAATATCCATCTAGTAAAATGCAAAGGTGGCGACTCAAGTTAGAGGAGTACGACTCCGAAATAGTTTATAGAAAAGGCAAATTAAACTCCGCAGCTGACGCTCTTTCTAGATATCCCGTTAACCCTGTTTTACCTAACTCCGACGAACAAATAAACTCTCCCGTCAATGATTTAGATAGAGACCTAATGGATCTTCTAGTTACCCCTCCGTCATTCCAACCCGAATTCCTTAGTCCAAATCCAGATTTCTTAGATTTTAACTATCCTAGTCCTATAGAGCTTACCACTAACGAAAACTTACCATCAACAGTGGTGGATCCTCAGCCATCTACGAGTCTAGAAAATCCTGAA
Organism: Calephelis nemesis; assembly: GCA_002245505.1. Classification (NCBI taxonomy): domain Eukaryota; kingdom Metazoa; phylum Arthropoda; class Insecta; order Lepidoptera; family Riodinidae; genus Calephelis; species Calephelis nemesis. Next base: position 22,917 of record NJDD01001514.1, on the reverse strand, counting down.
ACCTTACCTGTTTCTGTTCCTCCAAATCCTGAACTTAATCCGACACCTGAAATTTACCTTTACCCAGTCGACCCCATCCAGAAGTAACACCTTCAGTTCCTGAAACTATGCCCGAATCTACTTATCCTAATCCAGGTTCTATACCTACATCTGAAAACTTACCTTTACCTGACGAGACGTATAACAAATTCCTGAAATTCGATACTAAGTCCAGTAACACTAATATCGTAGAACATAACGAAAATTTACTAAAAGGAACACAAAAATTAATAATAATACCCACCTCTATAGACTTAGACGAGTCCATACCTTATGTTCAAGAAATTTTAAGTAAGGTCAGAGAGGGGAAGTCCGTCTGCGGGGCAAGTTCATCTGCTTTAAATAAAAACGGTTCCCTAATAAATTGGTTATTTCTCGAATCAGTGGATAAAACAGTATTACGTAACGTTTCTAACTCTCTAGTATAGATGTCACTAAGTGGATTGCAAATGCGACAGCGCCATTTTGAAAATACAGTCAACATTTTACTTTCGAAGTGAGTTCCACGTGTGAGTTCAAATTTCTCAGGAAATAGAAGTGTCTCACTATTAAGTAAAGGTAAGTTTAAAAAGCAGTTACATCTGGACACGTGTCGTTTAATTTAATTTTAGTTAAGCTTCTTAATTAGCGAGATATTAGGTCATTAAATTTTATAACCTCAAAATATGAAATTGGGGAAGTCCGTCCAGTCTACCATGAGGCAACTCCGTCATATGCCGATCTTGCCTCAGATCAGAAGCCGAAAACATTTTTCACTGTACCTATATTTTCTTTTTATTTGTTGAAATTAAATTTATTTGCGTAATATGTGGGTTACAAAGACATTATGTTTGATTGAGTGACTAACATAGATATTTCCGATTCGGTGGTAGTTTTTATATCAATATCGACGAGCATAAGTTTCACTTGTTCATATGAATACAATTTTTCTGATCCATATTCTAAAGTTTATTTAAGAATGATGTAAACTCTCGATACCTAATGTAACATAAGTACTTGCACAACTATACTTCAAGAAAGATATTAATACACAAATAAAGACTTTAAAATAGCATAGCATTTTATTTATGTAGCCTGTTCACACATATGTCGTCCGCATTCCTTTTAGCAAAACTGCAATAATGGTGTATTTTTTTAGGTTGATTTCTAGCATAATGGTTAGAAACTATAAAAGAAAAACAAATAAATCATCCTATACAAAAGAAAAATTACAAGAAGCTGTACAAGCTGTCCGTTCAGGAACATTAAGTGGATATGCAGCTGCAAAAACATACAGCATCCCTCGTATGACTATCCTAGATCACGTCAATAACAAAAGATGTAAATCTAATACCCTAGGAAGGAGTACTGCTCTCTCGGTAGAAGTAGAACAAAAGATTGCAACATGCTTGCATTTAATGGAGAAATGTGGTTTTGGCCTCTGTCGAAAAGAAGTTTTAGAATTGGTTGGGGATTTTGTGGAACGCAATGGGATCGCGACGCCGTTTAAAAATAACATTCCTGGAGAAGATTGGTTTCTTGGATTTAAACGGAGGCAAAAATTATCTGTGAAGAAACCGCAAGGGGTTGAATATGCGAGAAAAACTGCAATAGATCCCTTTATTATATATCCGTATTTTAATTTACTGGAACAAACCCTCGACGAACTAAATCTAAGAGATAACCCATCCGCAATATATAACGTAGACGAAACCAGCTTTTCCAAAGATCCACAAAGTACAAAAGTAGTTGGCATAAAAGGTCACGCATCGCAAAGAGTAATTTCAACGCCAGGCAAGGAGAACACTACAGTTTTACTTGGTTGTAATGCTTTGGGTGAAAAATTACCACCATTAATAATATTTAAAGGTAAAAATGTATGGGACTCCATGACCTCACCTGAAGCTTACCCAGGTACTAGATATGCTGCAACCAAGAATGGATGGATGGAGGCAGAAGTATTTAAAGCTTACTTCAAAAAATCTTTTTTACCAGCAATTGGCAACCAACGACCAGTATTATTAATATTTGACGGCCATTCCACGCATGTGGGGTTAAATTTAATTGAAGAGGCACGGAAGGAAAATATAACCTTATTAAAACTGCCTTCACACACGAGCCATATTTTGCAACCTTTGGACATTTCTGTGATGAAATCCTTTAAAAATTCTTGGGACCAATTAATGGCCAAATGGCAAAGACAAAACATAGGAATCGTTTTGCCTAAGAAAGAGTTCTCACGGCTAATAGGAAAAGTATGGATGGAAATTGACACCACAGTCTGTCGTAACGGTTACGGAACGTAACGGAAATTGATGAGAAAGTATTTGATCCGTTAAAGCTTAAGAGCTGGCGGGAATCTAACAATGCCTTAAAGATTTCAGAAAATATAAAAGTTGACATATCATTTAATATGACACAAAACCATGAGGTAGAAATGACAACAGAACTTCTATATAATAACCCAAGTTCGTTGGTGTCTTTGTCATTAAAATCGGTTAACACTTTTCTTGAGAATATGAGAGGGAAAAAAGATTTGATATTTAATTTTTCAAGTCCAAAATCTTCAAAGTTTTGCGATCCAACACCTTCAACATTATCTTCTGAAAGATTAATTATTATTGGCCAAAAAAACAATTTAATACATAATTTGTGTCAAGGAACTCAGACTTCGTCAGTTATCTCCAAGAAACCACAAAGCTGTAATACAATGAATAATAATAATAAAGTGACTATATTAGAAAACAGACTAATCTCAATCGAAGACTTATTTCTAGAGAAAATAAGAAGAGGAGACAACACTAAAACAAAGCGTCGAAAAATTGCAGCAGGAGCTGAAGTTATAACCCACGACGATGTCCTGAACCGAAAACTAGAAGAAGCAAACAAAAATATTAAAAAAGAAAAAGTTGGGTCAAGTACAAAGAAACCTTTAGAACAAGTGCAAATAAAAACTGAAAAAGTGAAAGCTAAGACAAAAAAATGTCAAAAATTTGACAACAATGATATAGGACTGCAACAAACAACAAAAAAAGAAAAACTTACAAAAATTAAGAAGAAATCTTTGAAAAAAAATAGTTCCGCTACAAAAACAAAATCTATGAAAAAGTATGCGAGAAAAAGTAGAGCTAACAAAAAACAATATTCGTCTGACGAAAGTGATACTTCCAATTTTATTCTGGATGATGAGAGTGAATATGACAACATGGAGGACTTGTTAATAAACATGCTTTCAGATGACGAATTTATGTTCCAACATGACCAAATAGAACAGCCTGAACAAAGTAAAAAGAGTCCTGATTTGTGTCATCCAACCCACTTAGTAGGAATACCACTACAGAATGAAGAGTTCTTAGAAAAAGAAGTAGAAAATATTAACGATGAAAAAATATTTTCGGATCGCAGAATTATTAAAGTTGATGATTGGTTATTGGTCCAGTTTCGGACCAAAAAAACTGTTAAGCACTATGTAGGTGTAGTTATAGAAATTCAGGAAAATAAACCTATATTGAAATACCTACGTAAATCAAAACAGCGGCCGGAAGGAACAGTTTTTACATTTCCTGTGATAGAAGATGTACTCGAACTACGACATTTAGAAGATATCGTCAGTTTTTTGCCTAAACCATTAATAGAACGAAGAGGACAGGTATATTTCAACAGTTCGTTTGAAGACTATAATGTACAATAATATATATATATATATATTGCTTCATGTTTTAAGTGATGAGAGACAAACTTCAACGAAAATCACTTATAGTTTTCGTAGATACTAACTCGTGGATACTTAGAATACGTACGATAGTTATTGATCTCATATCAACTCAAGGCTGTGAATTTATTTTTTTATTTTATATAGTTGAATAGGAGATTTTAGGTTAAAAAAGCAAAGTACAAAGATTAGTAGACAAACTTTCTAACTAGTTACTTAAGTATAACAATTTTTGATCTTTTTATGAATATTTTTACTAATTTCTAGCTGTCTTTATTAATAAACAAAGACTAAAGTGAGAGTAAAGGTAAATTTTATTAAAGACTATATCAAAGTGTGTGACTATAATACTAACGGCCGATGTCAATAACCAATCCTGATCCAAAAAATTAATCAAATTTATATCAGTCTAGCATTTTTTGGATCAAAATCGGTTATTGACTTCGGCCGTAAGTTTTTTAAGTTAAAAAGTACCAAAACAGATTATTTAAAACTATTATTTTGTTCTTAAGAAGATTTTTATTCAGTTTGTTATTTGTTCCATTTAAGGTATTATTAAGTAGTGTTATTTTCTGTGCCTTACTGAATTAAGATAAAAGACTGCTATTTTCAAAGCAATTTATTAATTATTGAGTACATAGTATTATACATTCCAAGTACAAAGTTAAAATGATACTGATTTTATATCACATTTTTAAAATATTTTTTGATTTAAACATAAATAAATTACTAATAATACTTGTGTTATTTACTTGTTTTAATTTGTAAATATGTGTTGAAGACAGTAAGTACATTACACACCAACAAATTAAATTATCAAATTTACCATATACTCGTACATCAGAATACTTCGTAGTATCTTTCTACGCTCGATTATTTAACAGCCTATAATATGTTGCGACTGTCAAAGCTAGATTTAAAATGTTTTTAATTTTGTTCCTAAGTTGATTTGTCGGTTTCAAATATACAGCTATTTCACTAAAAACCTGATTTTTAAATAATTCACGGTTCTTTATGGATGCTATTTTAACACGACACGTATTTAATTTCAGTGCCATTTACAAGATTTTTAGTATTATTTTCAAGGCCTCCGATTTCTTACCATATATATATATATAAAAAATGAATTTCCGTTCCTTAGTCTCGCTAAAACTCGAGAACGACTAAACCGATTTGACAAATTTTAGTCTTCAAATATTCGTGGAGGTTTTCTTATCTTTAAAACCTTAAAAAAGGGAAAAACTGCCAGGAAACAGGACGGGTGGAACGAAGTTTGCCGGGACAACTATTGTCATATTTTTCTTCGAAAAAATGTTTACAGGCCCTGAATTCCAAAATATGCCGGCCTTGCCCCTGAATGTATATTTATAGCTATAATTTTTAAATTAAACCTTATTTGAAACAAGTTAACGCATAAATCAAATTTGTCTGCTTTTGAAGACATTTTCAAATTAGTGATATATAGATAACTATTCTCTAGTTGGTAATATTGCAACTAGACGGACTTACCCCAAGCGGCTGGGTAAGACCGTCTTACCCCAAGCGGCTGGGTAAGACCGTCTACTCTTCATGTTTAGAAAAAATGTTTGTTTTGTGTAACAATTTCGTAGCGTTATCGACTTGACAAACTGATTTTCGTAGATTATAAACTGCTCTATAAATCTCTATATTTTAATTTACTACAGTTCTGTTAGATTATAAAATAATCTAAAGGTATTTCAATTTTACGAAATATATGCCGGTCTTCCCCGCTCTGACCTTAATTGTCCCAATTCCGAACGAGAAGAATTTATGAAATTAGAAATAGTGCTACATACATGCCTCCCACTCGAATTCGAAAATAAAACTTACCTTTTCCTATTTACAAAGGTATATCACTTCGATGATCACTCGTATCCTGATATATTTAAATCACTGAAACATGCTCGCGACGAAATTATGATGTCCTATCCTACAATTCATGAGATTAGTGTATCAGATTTTAGAAATCCGTTTGACAAACACTCCTTCGTTAAAATCTATAACATGTTAAATTATCTATTTGACGGTACTAACATTAACATCACAACAAAGTCATATACCCTACACTTACCGAAATTCCAAAAATCCTCCGAGAAAATCATGACATACCTATCGCGGGTCATCTAGGATCCACAAGAATGTTTAGTAGAATAAAAGAAAAATACTTTTGGAAAAACATGCGTAGTGACATAGAAACCTATGTCAAAAACTGTTCTTCCTGTCAGACGAACAAAGCCCTACGCAAAATCAACCGAGCACCTATGATAATCACATCAATTCAACATTTCCCTTTGAGAGACTAGCCATTGACATAGTGGGTCCCTTGCCAGAAGCTGGCACTGCGAAATACAAATTCATTTTAACTATGCAAGATGATCTGACTAAGTATTCGATAGCCTATCCGTTACGTAGTAACACTGCAGAAGAGTCCAGTGAATGTCTTGTTCATTTTATCTCCTTATTTGGGATACCTAAACATATACTCACCGATCAAGGCACTAATTTTACGGCCGATCTTTTTAAAAGAACCTGCGACTTTCTAAAGATTAAGCAGCTTTGGGCATCTCCCTATCATCCACAAACTCAGGGTGCGCTCGAAAAATCACCTCAGATTAAGAAAAGCCCTGTCACCAGTGTGGAAGGGCCCTTACAAAGTTGTTAAGGTGCACGGCAATCACACATTGTCGCTTCTCATAAATAGGCGCCACGTAAGACATCACTTCGATGAAGTGAAACTCGCGCAAGTACAAGATACTTCTAACGTAATATTAAAATACTAAATCTTTTACTCATAATATTCATATTATATACACTATATTAGGCTATTCCCTTTATGTTTTATACTTTTATATATTTTTTTAATTTTACATAGATTATACGAGTTCTATTTTTATAAGTTTCTAGAATATAATTTTACCTTTTATCATGTCTATAGAAGTGTCTCTTTCCTTACAGTGTACTGTCCAAGGGTCAACAAGACTTTATACAGCAAATTAAATCAAGTCCCGGAATATATTTTGACCCAATCGGTGAACTCAAAATCAATGTCGGTTATTTAGACATACTAGTCCCCGTCGACTTATCTTATATTAAACCTCATTATAGAAAATATAAATTCTATCTTAGGTACGGCACGATTTTTATGTAACCAATATAGATTAGAAACCTCTGGCGACTTAGAATGCCACAGCATGCTAGAACCACTGTCAGTTAGATACAAAGATATTGTATCCGAATACTCGTCTATTTCCCATTTGATAACAAATGACAGAGTTAAACGAAGTGCCTGGTTTGGATTCATAGGCAGTTTATCCAAAACTATATTTGGTACTTTAAATGAAGATGACGCAGTCAGATATGATAGCGCCATACAATCCATTCAAAATAACGAAAAAAGATTGAGTTCATTAGTTAAAGAAAACATTTTAGTAACAACTTCTACCCTTTCAAAATTAAATCAAACATTTCATGAAGTGAAAACTAATGAAATCAACCTTAACATAGCTATCGACGACCTCTCGCAAAAGTTAAAAAATGTTTCAATAATTTCAAACGAAATAAATTTTAAAGTAAAATTAAATTCAATTTTAAATAGTCTAGAATCGTCTGTTCTGGCCCTATCGTTCCAGTTACAAGACATAACAAACGCTATCTTACTCAGTAGTCAGCACATTCTTCACCCGACGATCTTACCGCCCGCGCAGTTATATGAGGAACTCGTCGATAACTATAGACATTTAAATATAGATATGAAATTACCAATAAGTTTAGAATTAAGTAATATTCATAAGTTGATTAATGTTTCTAGAGTAGCCTGTTTTAGTTTACATAGTAAAATTGTTTTTATTTTAAAGATACCTCTTGTATCGCCTAGAGAATTTAACCTGTTCCACAACATAGCTTTAGCTACACCCCATAATAGTACGGAACCCAATTATTTTAGTTTTATAAAACCTAGCGATAAGTATATCGCATTGACAAAAGACAAGTCCGAATATTGTAAGCTTCAATCTTTGACGGAATGCAACATTACTAGTCATCACGAATACATATGCGATGTCCCCAGTGTATACCCTAGTTCTGCGAGTCCCAGCTGCGAAAGCGAACTGCTATCTACGGTTGTGACTTCATTACCCGTGCAGTGCAAGACGGATTTTATTCATGGATATATAAACTTATGGAAACCGATAACAAACAACAAATGGATATTTATACAATCTGAAAACACCAAACTCTACATCGAATGCTCCAAAGGAAAAATAACTGAAACGAATATCATTGGCACCGGTATTCTAAACCTACCACAGAACTGTATCGCATACTGTAAAACAACAAAATTATTCCAAAATTTAGCAGCTTAACTATTAATATGTCTATTGTAAAATCCGATTTTAATATTATAAGTGACGACTGTTGTAAGTTAAATTTAATTCAAAAACAGAGTAATGAGCCTCCTATAAAACTTCAAAATTTAGATTTAGACTTTTTTACTACAGATACAAAAATTAAACTTAAAACTATTTAAGACGAAGCCAGTAAAATCCAGGACCAACACCCTATTTTAAAATACGAGTCTCATTATTCGGCTATCTTAATTATTTTATCTATTTTGATTTTTATTTTTGTCATATATACATTTATAAAATTAATAAAGTCACGCAGTTGTCAACCCTGTCCAATACCTATTTTCTCCCGCGCTACCCCTACCTCGTCATCAGACAATATTCCTTCTCCATGCTTAGAGCTCCAAGTAAAATTTACCAAACATGTCCCAGAAAACACCCCATCCATTGCAGAACATAAGAATTTTCCTGGGCCTAGTGTCCCATCTCCTTCTATAAGAACAAACTATTAAAATCTCTGTTTCCTAAACTTCGTGACTTTAACCCAGAAGTTTAGTCTTACCCCGGGGAGGTGTTATATCCTAGCCATGTATGCTAAGGTGCCTATCCCATCCTTTTTATTGCTGATTATATATTCCTCACATTCCTCCTACATTCGCTTAGAACTCCCAGTCTTCAGTCTCCTTCCAACTACCATATCCGACGGCTGCTCTCAAACAAATTAATTTTCTTTTTTTTTTAACCAAATTCGGAGGAGGCTCATAACAGAACGAACCATTTTTAAAACAGGAGGACCACAGATCTGAAGGCATGTTTTTACGTGCTGATTGAACGCTATCACTGCCTCTTCGGAGTTGGTAAAAGTAAAACCTCTCAACAAATCTTTAATTTTGGGGAAAAAACAGAAATCACAGTGTGCTAGGTCGGGGCTATGCGCAGGATAAGTGACGAGATATAAGTACTTAAATCTTTCGGAAGCTAAAAACGACCTTGTTTTGTTGGCCGTGTGTGTAGAAGCGTTATCATGGTCGTTTTGGGTTGTCTTTCGCGAACTTTTTCTAACACCCTGGGTAAACAAATAGTAGAATACCACTCGGTATTAACACTTGATCTTCAAGTGGAATTGTACAGATGGGATCCGCAAGCTGAGAAAAAAAGACGGGTTGCACTCCGGGTGTACCGGCAGAAGTGAAAACTTGAATATTAACGTTGTGCATTTTTGATATTTTGGAATGGTTAGGGAATAATTTTGCACGAATTGTTTTAATTATCAGTATGAAAGTACTATCATTGATGCACAAATATTATTGAAGTGAAACTTTTTTAGAATCGTTGTGATTTCAAACCGGATGCAACGGAAAAACAACAGGTAAGAGACACAAATACAGAAATGTGTAGGATTATATATGTTCATCTCATTCTTTTGTCGTTTTACTTTATTTAGAGATGTAATGTTTGTTTGTTTGTTGCATGTTTCTTTGTATGTCTCTTATAGAGAGAGACTAACAGAGATAGAGAGAGACAGAGATTGATAGATTGATAGACATTGATGGCGCTCGATAATCTATGCCTAAAAAACTTGACCAGAATTTTAAGTTATTTGGTCACTTTATACTGAGTGTTGTTCTGTCTGTGATCTCTAAACCACAAAACTCATCAATTAGAAAAAACACGGACAATCAGTAAAACTCATAACTGTTACAAAATAATAAATGAAATTGGACTACGCGTAAATAAATTGTAGACTTATTTACATTTTGACCCCCTTTCTAACATGAACCCTAGACACCGTCTCGAATTCGAAACGATCGTTGAACGTGACAACGTCATATTAAGAACGGAGACCGATTGTGCCTCTTTGTCGCTCGTTCCGCGTTCTCGGTGGCACTTGAAGCCATAAATGGCACGCCTCAGAACAAGGTAACACCGCATGAGTTATGTTTATTGGGGCGTGCAGCCGGCTCCGTCGAATTATGAGACGTTCCCCGTCAAAAGTATTCTAGGTTGTAGAATCCTGGGAATATAAAGTTTCAACCAGCCAAATTTCATTACGATCATTTAAGTAAAGCGTGAAACGCGATCGGGATAGAGACAGACAGACAGACTGTTTTTTTAATATCTTCAATGTACAGAATTCCCCCTTCAGTTTTGATAATACTCATAAGTAAGTATTGATAGTTATTCTTAATGGAAGTAATTGCTATGTTAACAATTTAGTTTATTCCACCAAAGCATCAATATCATCTTTTACTTCCATAAATCTGAGTATCGTTATCAACTTTCGTCTTTCTATTACTGAACCCTAAAATATGTTTTTACACAAAAATATTGAGAACAACGAATTTTATTTACGAGTTACTATAAAATGAAATAAACAAGGGAAAATGAAATTTGTTTTCTACGGAATTTATTTCACAATATTCGGTATGTTTTAACTGTAGAAAGAATTAACTGAATTCTGGTAAATGTATACATAAGATAAATAAAAAAATAATTATTAAAGTTCTTAAGCTTCATGTTAGACCATCTTTTGTTAACTTTAGGCAAACAAGACAAATATTTTGGTAGGAAATGTATGTTGTTGTATAATGACACCAAAGATGTAGATGGTGCTTTGCCAACCTGAAAAGGAATGTTTTATCGATCTTTATCATCTTCTTCGAGTTTATCATTTTGTAAAGATGTCGCTTTTAATCACGTAAGTTGAGTGCTTTTTATGTGGCAAAAAACAACAAAGAAGCACGCAACTTCTCCTCTGATAATAAGAGTTAACCGCGGCCTATAAAATTAAATTGATGTTATGTGCGTCGCTATCCTGTAAACGGGGTGTTAGGCGTGCGAGGCTATCGGCTACTTTTCCTTTCTGACGGGATGGGACATGAAACTGTCATTATAGCAGTAGATTACGTAAGGCGGTGGACCTCTACCTAATATAATAGGTATGTTGCTGCACAGCACTGCCACCAGCGGTAGTGACCAGTAGTGACCTTCTTTTTGGTAATAACCTATTTAAGCTTTGCACGCCTCTTACGAGATGCCAGACAAGACGGTAGATGGCATTATATTATAGTTTACACAGACGACCAGAGACCACGAGAACCAACACCGGGAAAATATTTGTAATACCAGAGATTAGTTAGTACACTTATAAAGAGATGCATGCAAAATTCGTCTCCATAAAATTAGTAAATCCTTTTTGGGTCAATGTATACGTTTCTACAATAAGCTGCCCATTGGTATTAGAGATCTACCTTTAAATAAGTTTAAAAAATGTATAAAAGCAAAATTATGTCAAAAAGGCTATTATACGGTCTCAGAGTATTTGGAAGATGAACATGCTTGAGGATAAAGGATTCAATCTCCCACTGCTATTTGTAATGTGATTTGTTGTACCTTTTATTTAAGTTAAAGTAAGATTGTAGGGTGCTCTCACCTTATTCTGTGATGATATGGTTAATAGCAATAAAACCCTGGATAATCGTAGTCAAAATGTTTTATATTTTGTAGGGACTTAAATCAGACCTTTAGTTATTATTTAAACTATTAATATCTTAGTTTCACAACAAACAATTTGTTCTATCCTCGCTTTGTAAATCACATGTTCACTTTGGTAATTCTGTGATGATCACTTTAATTCGGTGATAGGATTATCATAATTCTGATGTAGCACAATTAGACGAGTCTTTTATTTTTATTATCACATAATTAGACTAAACACATCAATCGAATAATTTTAAACATAATACAGTAGGTATTTATTAAACATACGGTATGGTTTAATTAACATTACATATTTTCATAACCATCACAAGAATTATCAATACTGCAGCTATCCAATAAATATTATAAATGCGAAAGTTTGTGAGTATATATGGATGTTTGTTACTATTTGACGCTCGAATGCATAATGGTCTACCCGCTTTTTTAATTTTATCTATGTTTCTCCCAGTTTCCGCTCCTGTTTTACATGTTCAAGATTTATTTAGTACTCCAGGGTATATTGTATTCCTACCTACACAGTTAACCTCGATTGAAGATCACTTTTAATCGCAGATTTCTACACAGCTTCACTGTATCTTCTATTTTTAGATTTTCGTTAAGAAGTTTCTGGGGTATTGTTCTATTCCTCTATCTTTTTCTGAAATGCAACTCAATTATGTGATAATAAAAATTAGCGACTAAAATAAATATCAGTAAAAACTATTTAAATTACTTTCCATATTTTAATTAATTTTACTTCAATCACATTTCTCATTAATTTATAATAAAAGCATCAATTAACATAAAAAATAACGTGCAAGCTAATTTATCTTGTTTAATTTGATGATATGCTTTTCCATAAAAGTTCAAAAATACGTTATTTTTGAGACGCCGTATGTTTTATTCAAACACTATCCAAATTTAGCTAAATCCGTAACTTTTAATAACAAGTAAACACTATTCCCCACCACTGTTCCAAATTTCAGGTAAAAATAACAATGATTTCTATTAGAAAAAAATCTTTTAAAAGAGCACGACATCAAGTGGCCGGTAACCAAGAACAAATGGCGCCCGGGAGTTGCTTTCTCTTTCACGCAAAAAATACAAAACTATGCATGTGAAAAGAGGCTATATGCCGCTATTATAAGACTGGTTTTCAAATAGCGTATCTTACTGATATGAATCAGTAGAAGCTTCCGAACTTATTATCACAGAATTAAATGAGTCACATAATTATGCGAGCTTACCCTAATTTATAAAAAATAAATCTTACGAAGACAAAATTAGTTGACTTTCAAACACATTATAGAGATACTAAAAAATTAGATGTTATTTTAAATAAATTATTAAAAATTTAAATATAAATTGAGAATGTAAATTGTACTAAATTTCTAGGAATAAAAATCGATAAATTTTGTAACTGGAAATCGCATATTGATTTACTTTGCAATTAAAATCCATAAGTTTGTATTTGTGTTGAGAAGAATTAGAGAAGTGTCAGGATTAAAGGCATCTCTGTTAGCTTATCACGGGTATGTTTCTTTCGTTTTACAGTATGGTATTCCTATTTGAGGGAATTCTGTAGAATTAACTAGACTCTTTAGAGTTCAAAAGAAGTGTATACGCGCGATAAGTAGTGTCAATCAATTACATTCATGCAAGCCACTTTTTAAGTCACTTAAAATATTACCTTTGCCGTGTTTATATATATTAGCTGTACGTGTATTTGTAAAAAAAACATCATCATTTGTTTCATACGAATGCTGAAGTCCTCGGTTTATCTCATTTTAGAAATAGTGAGAAACTACATGTGCCTAACCAAAAAATCAATATTTACAAAAATAATGTGTATTGCATGTCAATTCGTTAACAACAAAATTCCTGATAATCTTAAATCACTTCCATTAAGCAGATTTCGAAAAAAGGTATTCAACTTACTTTTAGAGAAAAATTATTATAGAGTCAAAGATTTTTTGCAGATAAGAATAAATAATAAATAAATAAATTTCTAATATGATTAATTTAATTGCAGAATGTTGGGTGCGCAGGAGTTTGTTTCGCCGTTTCTTCTCCTGTCTGGCTAGGTTTGGAAACGGTGGTAGTTTACGGTAGACAGGGATAAATTAATTCATATTCTAACATTTTTTTGTATTAGTAAATAATCATGTACCTAATCAATACAATAAACAGTATGTAAATAGTAGGTAAATAATTAAATTAACTAATTGATTAATATCTAACTATAAAAATATTTGCACACCAAAAGTTGGTAGAATATGTAGAAACACCTAAATAATTTTGTAACACTCATATTCCGCAAATAAATATTTTTTTCTTTTCTTTCTTTCTTTCTTTCTTTCTATATTTTAATCTAGTTTATATTGTAACTATTATTACTGAAAAAGACAAGCCCGCTGATTTTCTTTCGCCGGATTTTCTCAGTGTGTGGCCGCGTTCCGATCCGGTCGTAGTTTAAAAAAATGTCGACGCGCAGAAATACCACTTGTGTGGTTCAAGTGAATAAAGATTTTGTGATTCTGATTCTATATATTGGTAATACATACTATTTACTAAACTACTTCCTTAAAAAATATCCTACTACTTAATCCAACACAAATATCACAATGATGAAAACAGACGATAAGGGGACAGGAGTAGGCAAGCAAGCGGGTATAGACATTACCAACTACGAGTATATTGAAGAGGATCTCTACGCCTAAAAAGTTGCGCCTAAATATTTAAATGAAATAATGACACAAAAAATAAGAATAAAAAAAGGTACTTGAATGCAATGTGATTTTTCGAAACTTGAACAACCGAATTGTGTGGATACTAGACAAATAAAATCGGATAAAAAATGAAAAAAAAAATGTTTCTGCACTGGCATTCAAAAATACAAGGATTTTTATGTATTTTTAGTTTTTATTGTATCTATCTTTGTTGTTGTTTTAAATAAAATTGAGGTTTACTAATTTTCTTATTAAAAAAAAGTATAACTTCAAAAACAAATATTACCACTTACAATCACAGTAAATTATTGTAATATTATTTTATAATATATTATGATATTATTTGAGAAAATATGTATTTATGTATATTTTTATATATTTTATTCGGACTGATACAAAACACGTGTGGAAAAGAAATATTGTGAATACAGTTGTCAGTTCTCACGCAAACATACGTAGATGTCCTTACTTTTACTTTGTTGGTACCTTTTTTTGAAAAACTAAAATGTTATCTATAGCTAACTTAATCATGTCGGTTTTTCGTGACGGTGTGCGCGCGCATCGTAAAAAATTACCCTCATCATTTTTTCCTAACGCGCAGTAGCGGTTTTAGTAATAGCAGCGCCCTGGGGCGAAATTAATACGGCGCCCCCTACATGCTGTTCAAAACCATACTAAAAGGTAAATAATATATAGCCTACAGGATCTGACGCTCCTTTACATCTTAGTGCCCTGGGCGGTTGCCCCACCGCGCCCTACCCAAACGCCGTCCCTGCTAACGCGCCAAAAGAAGTATAACTTCAATAAAATAACAATTTGAAATAGGAAAACCCAGCAAAAAAGCTGTTGTCTGCAAAGTCGGTTTACTAACGATAGTTGAACGCATTGACCTCTAGGCTCTAATTATCACATTTCTATGGTTGAACGTGACAACGTTATAAGAACGAAGGCCGATTGTGCCTCTTTGTCTCTCGTTCCACGCTCTCGCTTTCACTTAAATGGCACGCCCCAGAGCCAGGTAACGCCGCATGAGTTATGTTTTTTGATGCGTGCAGCCGGCTCCATCGAATTGTAAGACGTTGTCACGTCAAATGTTTAAATGTCAGAAATTTGTAATTTTTTTAAATTGATTTTACTGTAACTTTAAAGCTAAGTCTTTGAGACACATTTATTATAATTTTTTATTAAAGGTTATGTTCTTTTTAATTTTTTCATTGAGTACATTTCAATTCATCAAGTTTTAAAAAATTACATTGCATACCGTTTAAAATATTTAACATTTAATTGCTTAGGTTCAATGACCCAGTCGATACTTATTGATATCAGCTGAGTTACTCTCAGTCGTCGACATTCAGCTTTTAGATACAGTAATTATTTTTTATATTTTTCTCATTTTTATTTATATTGATATTAATATTTAATGGCTTTTAGGATGTGTAGCAGCCACTCAACCACGCAGTATTAATTTGGTTTTACAAACTGCTGTTGAGTTTCATAAAGAAAGCGACATAAGTTTACTAAAAACGGCCCAAAAATATCTCAGCAAGATAAGAAATATATTAGAACATAATTATGGACGAAAAAAAAACTTCTGAAGGATAGGAGAAGAATCTGTTAAAGCCGCTGATATAATAAGAAATGGCATAATGATTTTAAGATCCTTTAATGATAAAAAATTAGTTAAAATAATAAAAATCTTTCATTCGGTAACTGATAAGTTAAGAAATGAGTATAATGAAACTAATAATTATAATGCTGATACACTAACTTTATTAAATAACATAAAATATATTGCAGACATACCTATCTTGAAAATCAGAAGTAATTTACACAAGGTTCGAAAAATTATTGACCACGGAAACAATTTGAATAAAGATGATGTTTTTAAAATATTAAATGAAATGAATTTAGAAAACGATACATCAGAATTAATTCATAGCTTAGAACTTTTTAAAACTAACGAGTCTACGTCAAAACTAAGATTAAAGAATGCAATCAAGGTGTTTCTCACATCACTCTTGAAAGGATACGGAAGGCTCGAAAAGTGTCTAAAAAATAACCTACATGAGCTATTAGCTACTATTTATAGTGATTTTAGTGTAACCAGCTACAACGGCGTTAAATATGGAGAAACTTTGACGGATAACGTTTCTGAGGACTCAAAGATTACCATGAAATATCACACTAAGTCCACCAAAGATGCGAGTAAATTTAGATTACACAAATATGAGCAAATCAGTGTTAGAACAAAAATCAATCAAAAAAAAACTACGGACACAATATTGGAAAGCAAACATTTAAATTCAATTAAATATACATTAAAAGACAAAAACAACTTGTTAAGAAATGAAATAAAAATAAAAGAATCTATGCACAAAAACAACTTGGCTTTAGAAGGTAGGAGTAATAAAATACAAACAAAGCCAAAAGATCACATAAGACCAAATAAGTATGATTCTGATGCAAACTTTGGTAATTCCAAAAGTTCTGAAACTGATTATGAAAAAGAAATCGATAATTATTTAGAAATATCAATGAACAGTAAAGAAGATAAAAATAATAGGAATAATTCGGTAGATTTTTCATACGAAATTCCAAAACCAAACCAAAAACGCAAAAAAGTAAAACAAACTAAGGAATCAATTTCACAAGAATTTGAAAGTAATAAATACTTGAAAAAGAATATGAAGAAATCAAAAAAGATTTTAAAGCCTAAAACAAGCAAAAAGGATAAAACTGACCATAGTAAACAATATCTCATTGGAAAAGACAGTCTGTCTAAAAGTCAATTAAGAGATTCACATAATGATAACGTTTATGGCAATGAATTCTCTGTTGCTCTTCCTAAGGAAGTACATACTTATAAAAAACATTCTAAAAAACCTAGGAATATGAAACGAAAACACTTTAATAATAAAACTTTGGTATTTAAAAATAAAAAAGTGGCATATAATATTCGTTATAAAACAACAACACATAATTTGATAATAAGAGAATCAGATGTGACATCAATGTCAAAGTACAAACCATATAACTCTAGAGATATTTCTAAAGATATCAAACTCCTTAAAGGCCACCTAAAATCTGGCAAAATTAAAAAATATAACAAATTATCTCAGTTAGCTAGTGCAACAAAGGATTATCTTATTAATAACAAAAACAATCAAAAAGACATTTCAGTAGAAGTCGTAAAGGAATCATCTAGAGAAGATAAGTCAAATTTATTTAAACATGAGTCCAAAGGTATTCAAAAAACGATCAATAAAAGAAACTTAAAAAATCATTTTAATTTGTTCAAAGCCCCTAAAAACATAAAAACCGATAATGGTTTTCATTTTTCCAAAAAACATAATATAACACAATTCAATCGTAAACAATCAGCTGTAAAATTAAAAAGTCTTCAGAATAATTGGGAAAGTAGTAATAAAAAGCTTATCACAAAATTACCATACGATTCAAACAATCTTAAGCATTTCCAAAATATGTCCTTAAGTATGGAGCTTGACAATTCTCTTCTCCAACTTGTTAGAACGTTATCTAAAGAAATGCAAAAAAAGAAAAATATTCGTCACAATAAACAAATTGAAGGGAATTCTATAAAAGTTAATAATTCCGAAATATACGAATCTATCATAAAAAATAAATCTAATTTACTTAATCATCATTCTACGATCCAACTAGCTAAACCTGCTTCCAAAAGATACACAAGTATTGAAGACAAAAGTGTTCGAGATGCAACCGAAGAAATAAAAGTAAGTCCCCAAAAACATAATGAATTAAGTTTAAGTAAAAAATTCAATGAAAAAATGTCTAAAGATACTAACTCTCTTTCAACTGAATATGATGTCGACGAAAATTATAAGAATACTGAAAATTTAAAAAGGAACAAACTTTTAAATTTAATTGAGATTCCCGGGGCCTCCGAGGAAAATCATGTTAATGATGATTTGAATGTAAATGTTAGTAATGTTAACAACAATTCAGATCAGGTGCTTAAAGCATTTAAAAGCCGTCGTTCAGATCGTACCTATAATAGGAAAAAAAGTTACCACAATGTCAGTACGAATACAAAGTTAACTTTTGTTACATTGTATCCAAAAGGGTTAAAAGAAAAGACTACAGCTTATAACATTGTTATGACATTACTATTGAATCGCAGGGGTCTAAACGATAATAGCATGGCTTTGAAAACAACTTCCAAATCAAGTACGAAAAATCTTGAACTTAATACTAGAAACAAAGTGATAATTAAAACAGAAAGCAGTTCATTTCAAGAGTTTGAAGAAACAACAACTAGGTAAAATTAGTTTATACATATGGCTTTGGGCTATATTTGAAAGTAGTAAAATGTAACCATTTTGTTATATTAGGATTACCGAGTAGTTAGTTACCTACGACTGCATCCGCGTGATCACTCAAAAGCTGGAGAAAAATCATTTGATGTTGCCAATTTATACATATAATAAAATAGTAAAAAAATATTTTTTGTATTTTGATGAAGTAAGCAATTTCGTATTTACGCAATATTGAGTCTGAAACATTTGTTGAAAACAATGTTTGCTATGTATTATGAACTGGATACAGAACCCAAAACTAGAAATACTAAATGTTCTGTCGATTTGTCTGTTCACTTTTACTTCAAAAACTACTGAAAGGATTTTTTCCAAATTTTTTGTAATAGGTTAATGTCCGCATCAAAATTTATTTACTGCGAGACAATGTTTTTTTTAATGAAGTGGTAGTATTTTAATACGAAAAGTCACTGAAACATGTGTATGACATTGCAGACAACGGTTAGATTTAACAAAAAAGTTACACGTATTACTTACTGTTGTACTTTTTATAATAAATATTAAAACTGCACTAGAAGATATGCAACGATTATTAATTTTTTAAACAAGCTTATGAGACAAGTGAGTATATCTATTAAAATTAAAAATCCTATTTCAAAAGAAGTAATTTTCTTTATAGATTCACAAAAATGAAAGAAGGTGATTTTGTAATCACTAATATGTACACGAAATTAAAAGAGCCTGACACATTTGAAAGTACAACTAAGAGTAAAGATGATGATGGTTTTACATATTCAAATAAAGAAAAAGAAAAACACTCTACATTCCCTGAAATTTCAACTAATTCATCTAGTGTTAAACCTTTCCAAAATGTAAAACACAAATCAAGTGAAATAGACATTGAAAACAAGCTTCAGAATAAAACGCACAGCTTTTTAAAAACTAAAGGTACGGAAGCCAATAATAGTGAAGTAGAATTTCGAAGGAATCATAAAATAAGTACTCATTTCATTACAATTCCTAATTTTAACTTCACTTCAAGTAACGTTACTGGTGATAACATTAAAATGACGACAGAAAATTTGACAACATTGTCAATATCAACAGTTGAAAAACCTTCTACTTCTATTACCATCACAAATATACTTGCTAAACCTAAACGTGATCCTAACATACCTAAAAAGGAATTTATAAACCCAAAAAAGCTTTTGAAACTATCAAATGCTAATGAAGACAATGAAGTAAATTTTAAGAAAAGAAATGAAGTAAGTGCAAAAATGCTTGAAGATTTACAATTTCTTTTTGGACCTAGGAAAAGCAGTACTTTAAATGGCAGTTTGACTACTGAAGACACTTTTAAAGATTTAGAAGATGCCTTTGATTTAAGCTAATTATTTATAAAATTAAAAAAAAAACTTTTGCTTTAGTTTTTTCCATAGGCTACTTTATTTATGATGACATGATGAGAGCCTAAGTTTAGGTACACTTTTGCTACATCTAGTCTATGAGTAAATAAATGGCAACTAATTTAGACTTAAATATTGATTTTTAGCAAATTAGGAATATGAAAATGATGTAACTCTAGACAGCTTTATTTATGATATTAGAAGGGAAACAACTAGACGGATTTCCTGATGGTAAGAAATACCCACCGCCTAGAGACACCAAAGGTGGTAATGGTGCGTTACCAACCTGAGGATGGGATGTTGT
Organism: Calephelis nemesis; assembly: GCA_002245505.1. Lineage (NCBI taxonomy): Eukaryota > Metazoa > Arthropoda > Insecta > Lepidoptera > Riodinidae > Calephelis > Calephelis nemesis. The sequence goes on along the minus strand of NJDD01001514.1, from coordinate 2,612 downwards.
GCCTCGAGCAAAAGTAAGTTCACCAGCTACCTTACCCTCCGAACCGGAACAAGTCATGAAGTTATGGCGGCAGGAATAGGTAAGGCGGTGGTTTCCAAAAAGCTTTGAGAAGTTGTTTGATTTGTAACTACATAATTTCATTTTTGGACGTTTGTTTTGGCGATGGTGATCACCTTCAGATGTTTCTATATAAAAAAATCTTAATGTCGCAAAGTCACAGAAGACCTATTCTACTGTCAGGAAATATAAAATTTGACTAATGGCGTCAACGACAGTATCGTAATCATTGCAAGCCATTTTACGCACGAATTGGCTTAAAGCATAGAAATAGGAATATGTATATATACAGGTCAATGGATTAAACACTTGAATGGGTTCTACAACTGATTATAAAGACTTATGTACAAGGACTTTTACAGGTAGGTTCTGTGTACCTCAACAATCCAAAGAACGCGAGTATGACGCCAATTTTACGATAGATTTTGCAGTCCGTTTGACCAGTTACTGAATTACGTTTGAATGATGGTTAACAAAATATATAAAAATATATCGCCTCTATATCGTATCGTCTCTGTGGCCTAGGCTCTAGCGGTCTGGCGTCAGACTTGACTTCTTGAGGCCCTGCGTTCAATCCCTGAGTCGGTCAACAGAAAAAATAATAAAAAATGTCTATTTTCAAGTTTCTAATAAAAATAGCTTCCCCCGAATTGGATATGCACTCGGTTGGCGTTAGGCTTGCCACCTTTTACATTGTGGGATTTAGTGTCTTCAGCTAGTCGTCGGTGCCTTGCTTGTGTCTCAGCCTACCTGTTCCAGTATGTGGGCGTAAAGGAAAACGTCAAAGCCACTGCCTTATTATAAACGTCCACACTAATATCATAAATGCGAAAGTCTGTCTCTGTTTATCTATGTGTAAGTCTGTGGTGTAAGTGATACACATAACTCTACGCGCGAATAGATGCGCGTATGTAACGGCCTTTCTGGACAGGCTCTACTTTACAAGTTGAACATCGCAAAAAAAGGTTCTAAAAAATTCGATCTGGAATCATGCCTAGGAAAAAAGGCTTAAAGCACTTTCAGCAAATATAAATTATGAAAGGTTATTAGAATTCGTATTTTGAACAAGCTTTTATTTTTCTTGCAAAATTCTTAAAAAGTAGGTACTTAGTTGAATTAATTATGGGTGACCGCAGATAATAAATTAGAGAGATATCCCAGATAACAGGCATCTCTTATGAACGAACTTAAAATATCATAGTCAACGAATTGGATTTCCATAAAGTGTCTGCGAGGTGGGTTCCGCGACTGACTGTTTCACGTGATTGTTTAGAGTTATTTGCAGCTGAAGCAGATGATTTTTTTAATTGTTTTTGTCGCCTAGTCGTACGCCAGAAACAAAATAATAATCAAAACAGTCGATTTCACCACCTCTCAAGCAAGTAAAGGCGATTTTGTCAGCTAATAAGGTGATGGCTTAAGTATTCTGACTCGCAGGGCGTGATTATGATTTGCTATCTTACTAAAAGCCAAACTATAAACTCCCATTACTACGGTGTTTTACTTCTTCGTTTACGAGAGGAAATAAAAGAAAATACTGGTATCTATTTAAGTCAGTGGTGGGCAAATTACGGCCCGAGAGAGGTTTTAATCCGGCCCGCCAAAGGTTTCTTTAGAAAAAATATGAACCACCTTAAAAAAATTAATGGTCAAAATGTTAAAAACCTCTTGAAATTTGAAGAATTAACTTCAAACATATATATTGTTTATTTAGACTTCATAAATAGATTTTATTTTAATAAAGGATTGTAAAATAAAAAAACATGCCTTATGTTATCTTTATACAACGTTTTATAATCGTAATATTTACTGCTAGTTTAAGCTGTTTTAATTTACTGGCCCACCACTAGATTTTTTTTTAATTTACCAGCCCGCGGTCAAAAGAATTTGCCCACCCCTGATTTAAGTATTCCTATGTATTGCAATCGTTGACCCATAACACAAGCATTTAATTTGCTTACTTTAGGATTGGATTCAACTTGTGTAACTTGTCCACGGATATTTATTTATTTTATTTATAAAATGTAACTTTTAAAATAAAAAGAGTGATAATCTAAAAAATATTTTTAAAGAGATTCTACTCTCAAATCACTCAGGTTTTGTCCAAGGGTGATGTCAAGAGTCTGAAAAGGCAGTGGCAGTGTGAAAAGTGGAAGTAATGAAAGTGGACAAAGCTAAGCAGATCTGCAAGAATCATAACATTTGACAATCGAAATTCGAAACTCTCTGCCTACCTCTCGCTCGATGGATGTTAGGAGTTCCTAAGACCACTTTCCGAGTCCAGCATTAAGTCAGTTCCAAGTTATATTCATTTTGTATTATAAAAATGTGTCCAAAGAGTGCCTATATAAATACCACGTAATAAGAGGCGCGACTTCTATAGTTTGTCTACATAGCAAACCCGAATTTTGTATAGTTTTTACCTATAAAGTGACACACGACACTAGACACATGGGTATACCTAACATGCCTAACATCCATACTAACATCCATACCTAACATCCATACTCGGTGTTCACAAATGTTTGTAACACATTAGATAAGTTAAGTAAGTG
>NJDD01001513.1:7280-23924 GCA_002245505.1 Calephelis nemesis | reverse complement strand
GAGTTTGAAATAATGTTGTTCGTAATACATTTTTAATACTAAAATATAGATCACGCTATGTGGTCTAGGGGCCGGTGTTAGCATTGACTACAAAAGGATGAGATAAATCCGCGCTTGCTTGGCTTTTTTACCTCCCAAGTAAAATAATGCGCTAGTTATTTTTAACTTAACTGCATTTGCAATCAACTGAATAATTATCCTTCAACAAATGCTGTTTGTTTGTTAATTCATTGTATAATGACTATAATTTTATCTGGTAGCAGAAAATGATTACAATGAAAATTCATTAATTGTTGTTTTAGACGGATTTAAACTAACTTGTCACGCGTTGTAAATTATCACCATCTTTTTTTATAGAAGAAGAGGCGAACGAGCAAGTGGATTACCTGATGGAAAGTGATCACCTCCGGTCACGAACATCCGTAATACCAGGAGTATCACAGATGTGTTGCCGACCTTTAAGACCGACCTTTAATTGAGTAAAGTCTCTTCTTGAAATCTTTCTTTCAGTCCTATCTTTAATCATCATTGACTTCGATTTTGTTTTTAGGTGTTTACTATATTTTACTATCTATTGGAATGAAATGGAAATGAAATTTATTTGATTGCTGAATATGTGTGTTAGTCGTTGTTATTAAAGATATTTATTTATACATTGTGGTTTTTTTTTTTTCTCCATAAGAAGATCTACTGAGCATCTTCTTCGACATTACGATCTAGTCTATAGACTAATGAGTAATTCTAATTTCTCTTTATCTTCTAAGCTACAGTCTCTAAGTATAAGTCCATCAACTTTTACTTAGTGTCTCTAAACTTAAGTTCTATTGGTATCTTGAACTTAAAACACTGTCACTTGATTTTGGCACTAGCACTTTGTGAATCTACACAACACTACACTAGTTCATATGGCTTTGTCCTTTTCAGCCTTCTCATTGTACCTGTGATATCGAGGAGCTGGATTGCCTCGATGTTCACATGATGGTGAAGTCTATGGTGATGAGCTTCTGCACTTTTTTTTATAACGTCACTGACAAACTCCACTTTGAGATCTCGATGGAGGTCATCATTTCTAATGTACCAGGGTGCATTTAGGTGCATACGTTGTGGTGGACAAATATTTTTAAAATTATACAATGTTATTATTTAGACTTACATATTTTTTTTATGTTATAGGAAGGCAAACAAGCAGGCGGATTTCTTGATGGTAAGAAATTCACGCCGCCTAGAGACACCAATGGTGTTAATGGTGCGTTGCCAACCTGAGGTCAAGATGTTAGGCCTCGAGCAAAAGTAAGTTTACCGGCTACCTTACCCTATGGGCCGGAACACGTCATGACATTATGGCGGGAGGAATAGGTAAGGCGGTGGTAACAATCCGGGTGAGTCGCTGCGAAACTCTACCACCTAGTCAGATGTCACGGTGTTAGTGATGATAAGCCTATGCTCACCTTTTACGAGCTGCCTGGCAAGAAAGGCGATGGTCTATTCTGCAAATTCTGTTTTAGTATTTGAACGTTGACATGTTCCGGTTCGGAGAGTAAGGTAGTAAACTTACTTTTGCTCGAGGCCTTACATCCCGACCCCAGGTTGGCAACGCACCATTACCACCTTTGGTGTTAACCACGGCGCCTAGCCGTGAATTTCACACCATCAGGAAATCCGTCTACTTGTTTGCCTTCCATTATCATTAAAAAATATGATTAGGTTTTACCTTAACTACCATAACGGTGGTAGCCACCGTTTCCAAACCTACCCAGTCAGGAGAAGAAACGGCTAATCAAATTTTGCCATCAAAATTTAACCAATCAAATTTTAACTCTCTCTACGAGCGAATAGGTTTAGGTATTTTTAAGCTATTGCATAGCTTCTATCGCGGCCCTTGAGCGTGGAAACCAAATCCAGAAATTCCGTAACCAAAATAACCTAACACCCCCACTCCGATCGGCACAGCGGTAATACTTTTTAGTTTTGTCATCTATAGATGAATAGCAGAACTGTTAATGATTTTTTAATCACGCTTGTCTCTTTAGTTTAGCAACTCGCATATCTTGGTGGCATTGGTTGTATCAGCGTTACTGCACATGCGTAATCTCCCTCTTCGCCCCGCAATCTGGTGGCTCATACCTGCTTATGCTTTACCGCTGCAGTCTCCGAATGCCACACGTCTTTTTTTATGAAATATAATTCAGAACAAACTTATTAGGTTAGGCGTCTTGACAAGGCGGTTTTTCTCCACCGTAAACTGGTTCACGGGGCAGTACCTCTTGAAAAGTATAATGTTAGCAAAAGTAGTAGTCCGGGCTCCTCTGCAGAATAAACCATCTACCTTCCTGCCAGGCAGCGCCATATCTAATCTTGCTGCTATAACGTCAGTGCTTGATGTTGACGTGTTGCGGTTTGGAGGGTAAGGTAGCCGATATACTTACTTTTGCTCAAGACTTAACATACTGGCCTCAGTTTGGCAATACACCACTACCACCTTTGGTATCTCTGAGCAGTGTTGAATTTCTTAACATCAGGAAGTTCACCTGCTTGTTACACTAGACTACACGCATAAATCCACCTACTAACCACAAGGTTCGGGTTCGATTCCCAACGGTGCAGACATTTGAGTGAATTTAGATGTCTGCAATGCAGGGTTTGGATATTTACTAAATTTATTCTAGTATATATTATATCAGACTTTTTACGTACTAGTTTCACTTTCACTTATATCACAAGCATATAATTTTCTTACTTCGGGGATAGATCCAATTTGTGTAATGTCAAAAATAAACACTTATTCTAGGTTACTTATTAATCTGGTCTATAATTTTATACCTTATCTTGGAATTGCATACAATTCCTAATTCTCATATTTTCCCGTAGCATATAATATAATACCTACAGAATGACTGATATGATGTTTTAAAACATTCATACTTTAGCATACATTACAACAAATTTTGGATAAATGCTAAATGATAAAAACCTGATAACATACAATACCTACAAGTATTTGTATACATATACTATCTGACAGACGTTGTTCTGCTATATTTTCAATGTGATTTATTAAAAACAAAACGACGTGTTGCACTCCGGGAGTGCTGGAAGAAGTGAAATCTTGAATATTAACGTTGTGCATTTTTGATATTTTGGAATGGTTAGGGAATAATTTTGCACGAATTGCTTTAATTATCAGTATTAAAGTACTATCATTAATGTGGTAGAATAGTAACAATATTCATTTATTGCGCTATCGTACACAAACATAACAACATGAACTCTCACAAGCGCCCTGCGCCATTTTACGAATTTTCGATCAGATCACGTGTCCTGACGCGAAATTAGAAGTCTTTACCCATTCCAAAAAAGTGCGCAACGTCGCTAAAGAAGTTTTCACTTCAAAAACTTTGGTGAGTCACCTTTATCACTTATAGGTGTGAAAAATAGATGCTGGCCGATTCTTACATTACTCAATATGCTCACAAAATTTCAAGAGAATCGGTCAAGCCGTTTCGGAGGAGTACGAGAACGAACATTGTGACACGAGAATTTTGTATATATCAATTTTATGGCATTATCATACGTTTTATGTATAAGATAAGGGACCGAGCACATGGCTGGTCAACTATCATGACCTATAGACATAATTGATATCATAGAGGCGCTGTTTTTATACCGAGTTGTTCGGTCTCATTAGCAAGTCTACCGGCTGAGTTTTGGCGTCATCGAGAGAAAAGATCGTCGAAGTATTTTCATAATTATTGAATTTCGTGTTAATATTGAGATAAGTTAGTCAATTTTGGTGGCATTTTGTACAATTTTGTTCAGTAAAAGTGCACAAATGAAATAATCATGAAGAAATTATCGTATCGTGTATTTCCTCGTTGCCGCCAAATCTCCTTATATGAGCTTGTATAATGAAGCCGCCGCTCTACCCAAGAGCCTGACATGACTAACTACCGACTTGTGACTGATGACTAATTATAATTGATATAAAATTTGATGCAAATTTCTACTTGCCGAATGTCAAAATATTAGCGTGAAGGCCAAAACTTAAAGAAAGAAAAAAAGTCTACCGGCTACAGAATCCTCTGAAACATGACAGTGAAACAACCGTATTGTGGTGGCAGGATTACGGACGACAGTGAATTTTTAACCAGACAAATTGCTATATAGGGCTCGACTACCAGAGGATACACAAAGCTTCAGTTGGCTTCGCACTATTGCAACCTTTGTTGTCTACAGGCAGTTTTGTAATAATTAACTTCTAGAGTCCGGAGTCTAGTCTAGAGTATAATATTACTAACTAGATTCCGCCCGCGACTCCGTCCGCGCGTATGTCGGTCTTCGCGTGATAAAACTGAAAAATTAGGATTTTTTTTTCTACTTATTTTTCCAGAATAAAAAGTATCCCATTTTATGCCCAGGATAATAAGGTATAATTATACCAAGTTTCATCGAAATCGAACCGTTAGTTTTTACGTGATGCGTGAACATACAGACAGACAGACAAAAACTTTTTTAATCACATATTTGGTTTTTGTATCGACCCTAAATATTTATTTTTTCAATTTTTTAATGTACAGAATTGACCCTTCTACAGATTTATTATATGTATAGGTTAATTATAAAAGAGTCAAAAACAAATAATTTTATACTATACTATATAAGTATAAGGGGTGACATAAAAACTAAGAAAACGTTGCCGGTGAGCTTTCGTCTATGGACTTATACGAGTACGTCGGGACTATATCCTCACCCAAAATTGTGCGCCCAAATTCAAATTCGCCGAAAACAAAGAGAACGGGCTTTTTAAAAGTCTATGTACTCGGTTGAGGATATACATAATGCCTATATAAATCACATTGAAGAAAGAAAATTGTTCATTTCACATGGACTTTACAAAAGGCACTTGTGATTGGTCTAGATAATACTAAAATCTACCATAAGGTGTGTGTGTGTGTGGCATCATTAGTTTTTTAGCAGATGGACCGATTTCGACGCGGGTTTCTTAGTTTGAAGCTGACGCGATATAGTTCTTAGCTTTATCACTTACTAGCTTTTCGCAGGCGGCTTTGCCCACGTGGTTTAGGTTTCTTATATGTATAGATGAAACAACACGTCTTTTCCAAAACAGTCCAGGGTTTATGTAAACGCGTAACCTCCTCCTTTTTGAAGTGGGTAAAATGTATTCTATGTTCATCTCCGGCTCCTAAACTACCCTTGTACCAATTATCATTTGCATCAGTCCAGAGTTTTAAGCTTTTGTACCCTACAAATAAACAAACGAACTTTCGGATTTATAATATTAGTGGGATAGTGGGATAGGTTTTGTGGGTGGTTGTAGAAAATATTTAGTTTTAAGACTATTAGACGATAAATAACAAAACATACTTATTTTATCAGCGTGCTATGGAGAGAGCTAGCAGCGTGCTATGCTCGGTGTTTCTCTGCGAGATATGATCCGTAATTCGGTGATCCGCAAGAGAACGAGAGTAACCGACATAGTTCAGAGAGTCAGCTAGCTGAAGTGGCAATGGGCAGGCCACATTGCTCGCAGAACCGACAACCACTAGGGAAGAAAGGTTCTCGAGTGGCGGCCCCGCACCGGAGGATGTAGTGTTGGACGACCTCCCACCCGGTGGACTAATGATCTAGTCAAAGTCGCGGGGAGTCGCTGGTTACAAGCGGCTGGTGATCGTGACTTATGGCACTCTTTGGGGGAGGCCTATGTCCAGCAGTGGACGTCTTCCGGCTGACGATGATGATGATGACTTATTTTTTTAAACTTATGTTGTAAAATAACTTAGATTTAAGTTAAAGAAAGTTATAAAAAGCGTCAATAAAGGAACGAAATTAATGAAAGAATTTCTTTTTCTATTAACATAAAATAAACTAGTTGGTGTAGTGCCTACGAAAACAAAATTTTAATCTCGTTTGTTTTCGTTTATTGGTTTTTCCTGAAATAATGTTATAAAAGTTTTACAAGATACTGAGAAAATACATTCATTTAAATGTTTCTGTATTATTAACTAGCTGTACCCTCATCTTCGTTACAACTGTCAGCATTAAAGTTAGTCCTGATTTAAATCCGTCAATCGACATTAAATATAATGGACAGACAAACTTTCGCATTCATACAATTAGTATAGCTGTTGGAATCTAATTAATATTAAATGCGAAAGTTTGAGAGTACATACGTATGGATGTTTATTAGTCTTTTATGCTCGAATGAGTAAACGGATTTGTCTGAAATTTGGAACACTGATGGATTGTGACCTCGGTTAACTTAAACTTTCAATCCCGATCTCACAACGGGTTCCTGTAAAAACGCGGGCAAAGCGGCAGGCAACAGCTTATTTATTTTCAATTCCGAACAATAGCTTGACATGTCTTGTGCCTTCATAAATCTCTACATTCCGGATTTCAAGCGCTTTGGTCATTTTATACTGGTGTTGCTTTGTCGTAGCTACTTCCACTACAGTACGTATAACTTGGAAAAATCATAAGTAAATATGTAAAAAGCATACTGCAAAACAAACAAAGAATGAATAAAATCGAACTATGCGTTGTAATAAAATGTTGAACTGTAATTCGTTAATATTACAGCTCAATTTACACTGTGACTAGTATCCCTCTCCCACGCAAAACCCTGAAGTAAACGGCAACGCGGTACAGATACAGGTAGACGCACGGGCGAGCAGAGGACGAAAGTTCTGAAAATGTTAACATTATTTTGAATGTCCATTTTTAGGCATCTGCATCTGTTTTTATAAATATCTCGTCCCAACTTCGCAAGGGAGGATAAGCTTCTATGTTATTATACATAAAAACTTCTCTCTTGAATCCCTCTTTCCCTTAAAGACCGTATCAAAATCCGATCTATCGAAACATTGAATCAGACAGCGGATAGCGACTTTTTTTATACTGTTTTGTTGTGCGTATATAAACACTAAGTTATATTAGATGTAAGTTTTGATTTTACTTGAAAAACTGATAAAAAATCTAGATCCAGCTGTAACTAACTATGTTAGTGCAGATAAAAATCTGGTCCCTGCTGAATCAGTATTTTTTTATAATTCTTCTGTTAAAATGTTTATCACCTAACCCTTTCCGCTGGACTGATATTGTTAAAATTTTGTATATGGGATTTCAGATTATTTTAAAATAGTCGCCTGTGGTCTAGCGGTCCGGGTTGGACTTGACTGCATGAGGTCTCGGGTTCGAATTCCGGGTCGGCCAACAAAAAAGAAAATTGGATTTTTCCAATTTTCTTATTACAAAATGTTGGTCGGGATTGGAAATGTGCCCGTTTGGCGATAGGCTTGCCACCTATCACATTGTGGGACTTAGTGTCTTCGGCTAGTCGTGGATGCCTTGGTTGTATCTCTGCCTACCTCTTCGGGGTATAGGTGTGAAGATACTTTTACTTTCAAAATAGTTGGACCTGGCATGAGCGCTGTTGTGAATATTTCACTGAATTAGGGTACGAAGGTCACCGGATCAGGTTAAAATTTGGTTAAAATCGTTTTGACAGTTTTTCTTTTGATATTGTTTTTAGTTCCAGGTTGTTAAAAGGAAAATGTGCGTACTTATATCCAGTTGGTAAAAATATTTCAGTTTGATAGTATCTAAGCTTAAGCTTATGTCAGGTTAACGGCTACTCTTGTTTTTGGCAAGACCGTTACAGTCCGTGTTTTTTTTTGTTATTGAATTTTGTGTTCATATTAAGCCAAATTCATCAATTATGGTGGTTATAATAAACTCTATATTGCATTCAGTACAATTGAAGTATTCGCATATAAATTAGTATAACGTGTACTTTCTTTACAGCTTCACAACTTTATTTAAAACTCTGATATGACTGACTATTTCCCCTAACGATTATATTTAAATCTATGTATAGTATAAAAGAAAGTGGTATTAGTTACACTATTTATAACTCAAGAACGGCTCAAACGATTAGGCTGAAAATTGGTGGGAAGGTAGCTAAGAACCAGGAAAAGGACATAGGATACATGTTATCCTGTTCGATAATGAGGAAACTGGGAAAAACAACATTTTTCATTTTCCCCGTACAAACTGAACGGGCGGAACAAAGTTCGCGGGAATAGCTAGTATTTTAAAAAAAACGTATCTTCACGCCCATATCCCTGAAGAGGTAGGCAGAGGTACAACCAAGGCACCCACGACTAGCCGAAGACACTAAGTCCTACAATGTGATAGGTGGCAAGCCTATCGCCAACCGGGCACATTTCCAATCCCGACCAACATTTTTTTTTATTAGAAAATTGGAAAAATTCAATTTTCTTTTTTGTTGACCGACCCGGGACTCGAACCCGGGACCTCATGCACTCAAGTCCAACACCCGGACCGCTCGACCACAGAGGCGACAAATATAAATATTTAAACCTTATTTTACTGAATTTAGAGATAATTTGCTGCAAATCCAACTTGACTATGTCTATTGACGACAAAAAAGACTACTTTAGCCACTTATCGACACCATGGTAGTGTCGAGCACTAACCACATAGAGACAGGAAAAGGTGGTAGCAATAAATATAAGTCATAGGTCATAAGTACAGTTTGCATAAATTATGAATCCTATTAATATTATAAATGCGAAAGTTTGTATGTATGGATGTATGGATGTTTGTTACTCTTTACAAAAACTACAAAGCCGATTACGATTAAATTTGGTATGTAGGTAGCTGAAGACCCAGAATAACATATAGGCTACTTTTTATCCCGGAGTTCCTGCAGGATTGGGACTTACGCGGGTGACACCGTGGGGCGCAGCTAATAATTAATAAAGCTAATTCTACTCCTTTTATATAATGTCCATATTTGACTCTGGTAAATGTTAGTACAAATGTAGGTGGAGTACAGTTCAGAGTATAATTTAAAATGCAAAGCTCATACATAAAATTCTATTAACACTGAATGGATATGAATATGTGATTTAGGAATAGACTTTTTTATTTAAACATTAAAATTTAATTACATTAGATTATACTATTTTGTAGAAATGAATTTTTAGTAATCCTGTTTCTGTTTATCACGGCCTTTAATTATACAAACAGTCAATCTCTAAAACTACATCCCTAACACGATATTTTAATTCAATTTTGAGCCAAGATTTTTAAAAGGAATAATAATATAATAATGGAGGATAATAATGTCCTAAAAAGCCAGCATCACATGTATTGTTTAGTATTTACTACTTTCTATACGGCAGCCCACTCTCATGCCTATTTTTTGTATTTGATAAATAAGGGCAATATTATAAATAAGGAAATGGTTTGGTAATACATTTTTTCACATTTTAACCTACCGTTCTTCCTATCAAAAATAAACATTATAATGTAAGAAGTTGCAATTTTGATTTGATAAGCTACAGTAAACCAATTTTCACAGTTTTTGTAATATTTTCTGAAATTTAACTTCTTCGATTGTTTTTCTCAGATAAAATAAAGTACGATAATACATTAAAATTCAGTTTCAAGGACTCCATTGTGATGATTACTTGTCCACAAGTCAATACACACTTTCACTCATTCACTCCCGATATTAATTCAAATAAATCATTCATTAAGGCGCAGCGCCATGAAGATGTCTGAAACCTCAGTTCACTGAATGCATATTTTAAAGAAAAAGAGAAATAAAAACATTTATTTGCAGACTAAAACTTACCACACATAACTAGAAATCTTATACAACTCTAAACATAAATAACTTAAACAAACATACAAATAAGTGGTAGTGAGATAAAGAGACAGAGTGAGGCATGAGTCCGCAAAGGAAAAGCTCAGTATTTGTTGAGGCTTGGTCTACCTCAATACTGGTTTTCAGCTTTCCCTGTCCCTGTTTTACAAATTACTCTTGTCGAAAAATATACCTATGTACAATTTTAAATGCTGAGTAAAACCAGTTTTTCAAGTGCATTGTGTTTAGTAATCTCTACCACCTTGAATTAAAGCTACTAAGTTATATTTCTAGAATATTATGAACAATCTCTTTTTATCTTCTTACCTATAATAAGACGGTATCAATCAAGTTATGTACGTTGTACATGTAAATTTAATAGTAACAAAACATGAGATGTCCGCGGTAAATTATTTTCAACCTAATAACAGCAAACCTTGATAAAATATTGCTGAAGTGATGCTTCAATTTCATATTGATTAATGTATAATTAACTTTGGAATAATAGTTTACTTGTCGCTGTCACCTTGACTACAGTTGATAATATATGATTCACCAGTACAAAAATACTGAAAATAGGTTTTCCATATTTAAATTCATAATTACATATACATGTTTTGTTTTTGACTATCGAAGAAACATTTAATTTTCATTAAAACTTGTAACCAAATAATTAAAATAAAATAATTAATCTTAATTAAATTTTATTTGTATTTTCTTATTTTCAGTAGAAGCATGATTTTTTATGTCATTTAACATTGTTTTTAAAAAAAATATAATTAGGTAAGTATTTAATATTTTTAATTAAGATTATAAAGTAAAATTTAAATACAGATTTAAGAACAGGTTATCTTAATTGATAATTATGTCGTTCATATTATCGCTGAATTGTTATTAATACAATAACATTTAGACATTATTGATAAATAGTAACACTTATTTTGTAGTACATATCAACATGGGTGTACATTTTAAACTGTCATACATATTAATTTAAGAACGACTCAAACATTATGTAGATTATAATTACAATTTCTGCTCCGTGCCTACATAATTATCGAATAATAAATATAATTTTATGTTTCATACGTGCATGCATGTGACCGATTTTATCCAAGGAGCTCAGGTAATAACTTTATTCATAACAACTCTTTAAGACATTTAATTGATAAGTAATTTAAATAATAATTACTTACTATTTTTCCTTGGCTTGAATTTCGGCGACCCTCTCATTCAAAACACTATCTATTATTCATTGTCACTTTAATTGTAATTCACTTTTCAAAACAAATTTTCGAAAATGGAATTCGTTATTACTTTTTCAGAAAAACAAAATATAAGAACACTAACCAGCCAGTAATGTTTATTTGAAAAAAGTTTTTCTTTTTCCGGAGTTCGTAACGCGTAGGCGAAGAGCTGGCGCACACAGCCGCGCACAGTGAAGATCGGTCTACAAATGAAAAGAGCAAGGAATTTATCCCACATCTTCACATTATTTGTCAACAATCATCCCATCGCGTTTTTGTAGCCAAGTTTTAGATGTGTGTCAACTAATTAAATAAATTGAGTCATGAAAGCACACAATATTATTAATTAAGCATATTGTAGAGCTAAATTATTTTTAAAACTTCCGTCTGATGAAAACTGTTATATTTTAAACGATCAAGAATTTGATGTTTTTTTACAAAAAGGGATATCTTAACGCCCGTAACCTGGAAGGGGGAGGCAGAGATACCAGGGCACCCACTATTAGCCAAAGGTACTTAATTACAATGTGATAGATGGCAAACCTAGCACTAATCACGCATTTATCCAATTTCGGGCAACGTTGTTTTTAACCCTCGACTAAACAGAGTAGTGTTATAAGGTTGTAGGGTGTCTTAATGTCAGTATATGTGTCTATCAGTGTTGTCTTAAGTTTCAAACTGATTTACCGATTCCGAATCAGATTATATTGATGATTCTTAGATAAAACAAAGTATCTTCCCGCCCATATCCCCAAACGGGTAGGCAGAGGCACAATTAAAAAATAAATTAAATATCCCTGGACAACTTACACAAATTGAATCTATCCCCAAAGTAAACAAATTATATGCTTGTGTTATGGTTTTTAGTCAACGATACTAATACATAGAAATACTTAAATAGATACTAGAATAAATTTAATAAACACCCAGACCCGGAAATGCAGACATCTTAATGTTCATCACACAACTGCCTGCCCCGTCGAGAATCGAACTCGAGCCTCGCGGTTAGTCGGTGTAGTTAGGCGTGTACGCTAGCCACTCGACCAAAGAGGCGGTCAAATTCTATTTTATTCGTCCGACTAGGGGAAGGAACCCGAGACCTCGAAAAGTCGTCCTGCACCGGACCAATAAACCACAGAGGCGATCGCCGAAATTTTTGTACATATTTAAAAACAAATTTTGAACCGAACACTTCGTCAGCGTAGTAGTATATAGATATTTTTTTATACAAACACTTATCCCTTATGATAGACCTAATGGGGTAAAGTTTTGAAAAAAGTAGGCCGTATTTGAACTCGGGTCTTTAATTCCATATACGTATATTAAAACACTTGCCTCTATGCCAGGTAGCTCGAAAGCAGAGAACACAATTAAAATATAGGCCAGTTCCAACAAGACCACTGATGGTACATTGCTGTGCCATTCGTGAGCAAATTGGCCGTGTCAGGAATTCAACGCCTTCCTGCCGCCTTAACGACTCTGTCGTGTTCCGGCCTGGAGGGTAAGGTAGCCGGTAGAGCAAAGTCCACAGGTCAGTGACTGACAAATGACATCTATGGTGTCTATAGGCCATGATTTTCTTATACCATCAGGAGAGCCATCATATCACATTATGATTCTTTTGGAGTTGATTGTTGGAAAAGTAGACTATCTTCGGACAAGTTTTAAATTATTTACGCATTAAATTTTACCAAAACTGGGCCAGTGTTTCACCAATGCTAGCATAACAAACAAACAGACTTTCGTATTTATAATATTGATATGGATTAATTTCTACCATATCAAGTCTATATTAATTTTACGGCAATTTACCAATTGATCTCAAACGAACATTTCCATGAATAATATTACACTCCAAAGTAAATATATACATTAAAGTATCTTCACGCCTATATTACCAAAGTGATAGGCAGAGGTACAATTAGAGCACCCTTAAATAGCTCATCTCCAAGCGGGAATATATTCAAACCCGGTCCAAATCAATTAAACTGAAAAATAGCTGAGACAATGTCTATAAGAATCAGGATTTATTGAAAAACCTTTAAGTCAAAAAAACATCAATGTCAACTTAAAAAAAATTTGTTGCTACACATGTTTAAAGTTATTAATTATAATATAAACTATCCCACAGATAGACACACACACAGACACGTAAAAGTTATAATATCTTTATTTTTCCCTAGGTGGTTAAAAAATAGATAGTTATATTTTTTATAAGAAAATACACATAATTTTTCTCAGAGGTGTGTTAAAGTTGAGTTACACTATAGAAAATTAAGAAATGAAAATAAATATTATTAACCTGCAAATTTATAACAAAAAATATGTTTATAAAGTTATCTATTAATTTTGAAGTTGAAGAAGTTGTTACAAATATTTTTAAGCGTACCAACTTAATCTACCAGTTTGAGGTATCCAAAGTTTTCTTAAAATTTAAATAATAAAATTATTTAAATATTACACAACGTTTTAATATCTAAGCAAAGTACTTATATTATATGTGATTTATTATAATTTTAATGAGATTTAAATTAACACTAGCAGACAGAAGAAGAAACTGTTATCCACGCAAGCAGGATTGAAAACAGTGGCAGGTTATTTGTGGTCTATTGTGAAGAATCTGTCACAAACAGAAAATAATTTTCACTTAAAAAAATGTAATTAAGATCTAAATGTCTTCACAAACCGAATAATAAATAATAATAAATAAATAATAAATATCCCTGTACAAATTGCACAAATTGAATCTAACCCCAAAGTAAGCAAATTACATGCTTGTGTTATGGGTGTTAGTCAACGATACTATTACATAGAAATACTTAAATAGATACCAGAATGAATTTAATAAACACCCAGACCCGGAAATGCAGACATCTAAATGTTCATCACTCAAATGCCTGCCCCCGTTGGGAATCGAACCCAAGCCTCGCGGTTCGTCGATGCAGTTAGGCGAGTACGCTAGCCACTCGACCAACGAGAGCGCGGAATATCGCGTAGGCTGGACGATTTTGAACCTCCCGAACAAGCTGGGTTTCGTAAAGCTCCGTGGCTTGTAGCGCTCTTTGGGTGAGGCCTATTTCCAGCAGTGAGTGCTAAATATGTGAAGTGCTAAATATTATACTTGACGGTGAAACAAAATTCACTATGGAAATTCCGGCGACACTATAAAAACGGTCTTATTAATAAACACAGATTAAACTACTCCACCAATTAACATTTTGTATTACAATGTTATGCAGTCTATAATATCAACTTAACTTTATTCCTACGTTGGTCCATGTGTGTTAATAAGACAGCAAAGGTATTTTCTTTGGAACGTAAGACTAAGAATTCATAGAGCGATTATTACCCACGCCCGTGGCTATCGCGGAACTGCGGTTTTATTTCAAAACACAGGAGACCACTAATTTTTGCGGTCACATAGTCGTCGTGGTTGAAATCATCGCTAGAAAATTTGTACGACTCTACGGGCGGGCAACCACTACCGCGGTGGCCGTGGGAACCGCAGGCAACCGCGGGCGCTGCGGGCGTAAAACGCGTCGAGAAATGTGCTCTAACTTTTTGCATACAAATCTACATTCCACAGAACCTGCGGGCCAGCAACCATCGTTGGCGTGGGTAAACACCGCTCTATGAGTTCTTAGCGTTACAGATTTTCTTTTTGGACCGTCACTTTACTCTTTGATACAGAGTGACGACAACGTGTATTTCTCTTACTAATCTGTGGTGACGACGCATAACAGAAAAAAATGTGACAACAAATTTCTTTCATATGTCGATCAGAAAGTTTGATTTCAGAATTAAACGCAATAAAACTCCAAAAAGTGACACGGGTATAACGTTGTAATTCGATCATTCTTTTTTCGAAGGATAGCAACTGGTTTCGAAATGGTCCGACGTAAATTGAATTTCTTTTGAGATCAAGATAAGTGAAAAACTTACGCACTGTTAAGTATATTTTAAAAACATTATAAAACTTATATAGGACCACCTCGGAATCATAATCTATTTTTCTAAAAAAGAATCGTCGAGTATCGTGTTATGTATACTTACGTACAATTTAGGACTTTCTTCTTTTTCTTATGAACAAAAATAAGGGACAATAAACAAGACAAGCCTTGAAAACTTTAGGTTACTATTGAATCTCGATTTCACGAAAATTGGAAACTAGAATCGAATATAGGTATAATTTTAGGTACTCTTGGACACAATATTATCGAATGACTAAAATTTTGTTAATAATATCAACTCAAATTAATAGTTCCAAAAACTTCAACGAATCCGATAAAATAATTATTTATTGTTTATAACCATTTACATATCTATACATAAAATAAATCTATCACACGTGAAAACTAACGGTTCGATTTCGATGAAATTTGGTATAATTATACCTTATTATCCTGGGCATAAAATGGAATACTTTTATATTCCTGGAAAAATACGTAGAAAAACAAACTTAATTTTTCAGTTTTAGACCGACATCCGCGCGGACGGAGTCGCGGCGGAAGCTAGTAATTAATAATTCGTTAGAATCGGTTCAAGCGACATAATATAGATAACATATCCGATTCTAATTTGCAATTTGCGTAAAATCGAGTTTCAAGTGTAACCCTACTGGTGTTTTTGGATCCAATTAAGTAAAGCTCTGAGAAGGATCAGACCAAAGTTTCAATTACTCAACTTTCATTACGCGCCTGTCAATTCCGGTTGAGAAGGAAGTCAAGGATTTTTAGTAAAGTTTTAAAATTTTGCTTTTAATAAACCCTTACATAAAAATACTTATTGAATGACAGATTAATTCATATTCTACATACTTTTAAACTAATTATTGGTAAAATGCTGTTTTAGTTTTCTCACGCAAACCCAAAGAATAATGGGTTAGGGTGTAGCATTTAGCCACAATACAAACTTGAAACGGTATGGAAACTACCTATGAACGTTAGAAAGCGGCACACTCATTTAACATAATGGACAGCGCCCACTGTTGACGGAGCGGAGCGTGTCGGGCAGGGGCGCATCGCATTGCAAAGCCCACTGATGCGGGCCGGGCCGCATCGCATCGGCGCGGATTTTGGAAATGTAGAGTCCACTCGACGGTAAAAATTATCAAGCACGGAAAGTGGTGCCATCTAATAGTTGTCATACGAATCTTCAAGTATGGAAATTGGCGTCTCTAGTAGTTGTCGTACAAAAATTTAGCGTTAAAATACCGTAGTGCTCTTTTCTTAACAGTAATATGATGATCTTTGGTCACTGTTAGCCGCATCGGAGTATGCGTGCGGGGTGCCTCGCGGAAATCCTCCGCGGAAAAATCCGAGCCGATGCGCCCCAGCCCAGTGGGCGTTGCTCCATACAAAATGTATGCAAGCGATCTAAGCGGATTATTGCGCTGCGATGCATCCCGTCCCGGCCCGTCCGACTGGACGCTATCCTTAACCATCGAGGAGGCAGCGTAGCGTCGTATTAGTGAGTGTAAGACGTGTGATCATGTCGTTATTTGTTTCCGCGATATTTTCAAAATACCACGAGCGTATATTGCATTTGCAGGGACTAACCAGTGCCATGAGATTTTCTACTTAATATTATGTTATTTGTAAACAATGCCATAACAGTTGCTCCATTGGAGTGTAAGTAACAGCTAACAACTACGTTTAGTTTCACCTATCACTTAGTGGCACTTAATGTCTTCGAATAATCGTG
>NJDD01001512.1:288549-317275 GCA_002245505.1 Calephelis nemesis | reverse complement strand
CGACATAGAAGCCCGGACGAACACGCGGAAAATACATGCGGTATTTTTTTACGGAATCGAATACAAAATTTTCGCCCGTCAAATCCACTCAAATTACGGAAATTAAAAAAAGTACGGAAATATTCCAAACGTAGCTCCATAGATTTGTATGGATTCACAACGTTCGATTTTTTTTCGAAACGGGATTCGTTCAAAATTCCTAACGTATAATGCGATCCTTATTGAATTACCACAAATCACGAATTTTCCGAACAGCATTGATGTAAGTTTGATCAGGCGAATTTTCGTTCCAATTTTCCGAAACGGGATTCCGTAACAAAATTTCAAATGTATGTGGCGGGCCTTACATTGGTGTTGTTTTTCTTAATTATTAACAGTCCCGGTGAAATTGGTATTCCAACGCTTACTTTCAATTCCCCTTTCAACAAACCATAGTGTTAATTACTAATGACGCTCTAAGGTAATGAATAAGTTTTGATAAAATTTTGCACAAAACAAAACTTTTTTAGATCAAGGTTACATTTTATACAGGGCAACATCTAAAGCACCAGCCAAATTTTGAGAAATAGCACTTTTGATGTATAAACTAAAAATCACAAAAAAATCAAGATACAATTTTTATCCAACGCAAAATACAAGATGCATGGTTATAACATAAACAAAGCATGAAATTGGTTCCCACCGACCGCAGCCGCATTCGCAGGTTGGTGACGTCATGACTCGTACTGGGTATGACATAGCGTGACAACAAGCGATGCATGTTTGCGGACTGTTTTAAATAAATATAACGGCGCTACTGTGTTTTAAGAGTGTCAAGAAACGTCAAAAGTGATAATGACATTTGACAGTGACATTTTGGGGACGTCTTTGACGTTTCTTCACTCTGACGCAACTTCAGGCTCTTTTGTGCGTAGCGGCAAACGGATTAGAATCCATTTGCATCGCGCATAAGCAAGACGTGCTTGGTGGAGCGTCATTACTTTATTATAATATAAAAAGTGCTGATTATAGGAGTGCTTATATTTTGTGGAAATAATTATCAGATATTGTTAATCTTCAAACACGTGGTCTTAATTCTCCTCGCCCGCCTACCCGCGATCGCTCGGCAGTCACAGATGGATACCGACATTAGTGCTAATGACAACGTGCCGTTAAATATTTACAAAAGTAAATATTACAATTTGGTAATAACATTTAAAGTGCATTACTGTTTAAGCCTTTACCCTCTTACATTAAAATTTTAATGTAGTAGCAGCACACTTTAAGCAAAACTGGTCAAACGATATTAATCGAGGGTAAAGCTGTAAATATAAATTTATTACATACAAAGTCGGGTTTTTATTTATAATATTTTTGTCCAGGGTAAGGAACTACCAGCAAAGGATCTGAGCGGGACTTCCGACCCGTATGTCCGGGTGACCCTGCTCCCGGATAAAAAGCATCGTCTAGAAACCAAGATCAAGCGACGAACCTTGAATCCGAGGTGGAACGAAACATTTTATTTCGAAGGGTTCCCGATACAAAAATTACAAAGTCGGGTAAGTTGAATTTACGTCTCTTTTATGCGAAGGCCAATTCTCCTACAAAATGACAAAACAATTAATAAAGATCTATTATACAATTTTCCCGTGTCACGTTAACTCTCAAAATGTTTTGAGCTATGCAGCGTTTTTATTTAGGTAACATCCCATTTTTTCTAAAATATAATTATGTACTCATACATACATACATATCTTTACGGGGTAAGTAAAGAATGTCGAAAGCCAAATCTTTCTATCTTGGCAGACTTTCTACACATTAATTACCCTTTTCATACAAACGTGCGTTTCGGAGACTTGACAACACCATCGGATAAAATTCGAGCGATTAGTACTCATACAGCTATTTTAATATTTGAAAATAAACATATTGTAAAAAAGTTTACTTTTTTTTTTTTTGTTGTTTTATCTAACAATTATCTATAATATCCTGTTTTTGGTCATAAAATCAAATCTTCACTTATTTGAAGAATATGCTAGTTCATAGAGCTCCAGATTTATTATTTTTTGAATAGAAAAAAAACTAATTTTTTGATCATGTAGTAGTCTGGAACGCAATAAATGCGAACATTGTTGCAATGGTGATAAGAATAGGTACAGTAATACTATTTAAATTATGCGCTTCGGCTATATTCGTCGTAAATCCGAATGTATTTTGAAGATATTATAAAATAATAAAGTATAAGTGATACGTAAAACAGTACAAGTGTTTCTTCATTTAAAAATATGAATATCTGTATAGAGTTGTTATTACACATAATTAATCATTTCGCTTAAATTTAGATTAGGTCAGCTAATTTAAAAATAAAAGTATAAAGTGTAAAAAGAGTAAAAAGGGTAACGCCGAAGCTCATAATTTAAATAGCAGTACTGTAAGATCGTTACTCTGACTGTGACTGACTAATAAATAGCTTGTTTATCAATAAAATGATCTTTTGCAGGTTCTACATCTTCACGTGTTTGACTACGATCGGTTCTCGAGAGACGACTCTATTGGAGAAGTGTTCCTGCCTTTGTGTCAGGTAATAGAAATGTATTTTCACTGTATTTATACTAGAGATTGCTACTTGTCGATATTTGGCCGATATCCCCTAAACATTTTATTTAAATTTGTACATAGCTGTTTTAATTTTTTTTTCTTATCTTACCCCAAACTAAGAAAATTGTAATATACTTGTGTTACTAACTGTAATATTTCGTCATTACCCAAATGCCTTCTTACTATAACAAGCAGTACCGGCGTTAGTCGTCCACCCTTGGCGCAGGAAACAAAGGAGTGTCTGCACACTTAATAAACGGTACCTACTTGTGAATTCTCTAAATTTTTAAAAAAGCTATTGTAATAAACAGACTAATTTATGGTAAGATTTATAGATGTATAAACAAATGGTTATATCATTACATTTTTTTTTCCTTTTTTCGCATGGGTTTGCGATTTAGAGTGTGCCGAAAAAATTCCGCCCAGGGTAGTGCTAAAACCGATACTGGTACCAAGTGTCGAATAAAGTCTTTTTAGGATCTTACACAATTCTTGTTTTGCGCGATAAATAAATTATGTTTAAAAATAGTGTGAAAAAAATTAATCAACTAGAGTACGCAAGATTATTTTTGTGTGTTTAGAATATATTATTTATTTTCTGCCTTATAGCTAAAAGTGTTGTCAGTTTTGCCAGAACCGTTGAATTGAATTGCGGAAAGCATAAAAAGCGATGGCTGACGTAATCCAAACGTAATTCAGTGACAAGATGCATTGTTATAACGTAAACAGATCATAAAACTGGTTCCCACCGACCACAGTCGCATTGGCAGGCTGGTGACGTCATACTAGGTACGACTAGGTAGTATGACTCATACTAGGTACGACATAGGGTGACAATAAGTAAAGCATTTTTTAAGACTGTTTTAAATGAATGTTTATACAAGTAAATATTACAATTTGGCAGTTATATTTAAAATGCATTTATATTAAGAATTATTAATTAATAATAATCAATTAAATAAAGAACCTTTTTATTTATCTTAAAATTTGGTCGGTCCTTTCAAGAACACCCTGTATATAGATTTATGGTCAGTAGTTTGCAAAGGTGTACTGGCTACATTGCTTTTACTATCAGTCTATCTAATATTATTTCAATAATTTAAGCGCAGTAAAACTGTAAAATACCGACTTGGTTTCAATGATAACGAAGTCTAAAACATAGAAAATAAGTATTTTTGTCGATTTTAGAGGGATTTGGAACCACTTTTAAAGTGTGCTCTTTTAAATAAAAAAAGTGTTTTGTCTCGAAATGGACCACAAATGAAGGAGAAACCGATTAATATACAACAACAAGCGCTGTTAGCCCTCGCTTTACCTACTTCTTCCGCTATAATAACAATGCATTGTTCCGGTGCGGGGGCTAGGGTAGCCGGTAGATTTGCACTTTGACCTAACACCCTGGCCACAGGACAGTAGCGCCTGCACCTGCAACTTCAATGGTGTCTTTAGGCTTACCATCAAGAAAGCCGCATGTTCGTTCGCAATCTTATACCATAAACTAAATGTTGCCTGCGTCTTCGCCCAAGTTTTCATAGGAACCTGTTGTGCGATCAAGATTAAAAGTAGCTTATAATATGTTTATCCGGGTCACAATCTATCTGTGTTCCAAATTTCAGACAAATCCGTTCAGCCATTCGAGTATTAATGAATAATAAACATCCTTACATACATATTCACAAACTTTCACAAGTAGGATAAAATGTTCGCTCTTCTTCGCCTATGTCCAGCTGTGGACGTCCTTCAGCTGATGATGATGATGAAAATGTTCCACTTTTGCCTGCCTAACATGGTAATTCACCTGTTGTTTCACCCATAAAAGTATCGATCTAAGGCCTTACCATGAGTTTTTTCGCTAGCGCCTCTTACTTGTATGAAGACTTTGAACAGCACCTCTACCGGCAACAAAGAGAACTGATTTTCAGAACAAAATCGCTATAATTTTTATAACGTCAATTACCGATTGTAATATAGCAACTAAAGCAAATGCCATATCGGTAAAACGTTCGCTGTGAAAATGTCCAATCGTTACATATCTCATGAAAGAACCGTTCTGTCGGTGTAACGATCGTAAACAAAAGGTTATATCGTTAATAAAATAATAAACGAAACGTTCTGATGGCGAATCAACAGTCAGACAAACTTTTGTCAGGAAAAACAGTAACTAGTCTATTTCCGTAATAATAATATAATATATGAGTATCAAAGAATACAAATAATACTGAAGTTTTTATTCTATTTTTAAAAAACCCATAACACAAACATTAAATTTTCTTATTTGGGGTTACATTAATCAATATAACCATTTCTCCGCCTCGTTGGTCGAGTGGCTAGCGTACTCGCCTAACTATATCGACCAACCGCGAGGCTCGGGTTCGATTACCGACGGGGGCAGGCATTTGTGTGATGAACATTTAGATGTCTGCATTTCCGGGTCTGGGTGTTTATTAAATTTATTTTGGAATCTATTTAAGTATTTATATGTAATAGTATCGTTGACCAACACCCTTATCACAAGCATATAATTTGCTTACTTTGGGGTTAGATTCAACTTGTGTGATTTGTCCAGGGGTATTTCTATTATGTTATATTTCTATTATGTTATATTATTTCTAATCACAAAGTTTGTTACCATACTTCTCCAAAACGGCAGAACCGATTTTGATGAAATTTCATAAACATACTTGGAAGGTCTAAGAATAGGTCTAATATATAATTCACCCCTCTATGTGATAAGGGTGGCCCAACACAAAATATTTTTTTTATTTTTGAGATAGATTTTTTTTGTGTAAAATGGCATCTAAAAATCCCATATAATATAATTCAAAATTTTCAACATTATTTTAGGAAAAATGCTACGAAATTAAGCAAATCCACATTTTAAGTCAAAAGTTCGCCGGTTTATCTAGATAGGTTTAAATACGAACCAATCTTATAAATCTACAAAATCCAAAAGAAAAAGCTATTCAATCCTAGTTTGTAAAGTGA
Source organism: Calephelis nemesis (assembly GCA_002245505.1). Lineage (NCBI taxonomy): Eukaryota > Metazoa > Arthropoda > Insecta > Lepidoptera > Riodinidae > Calephelis > Calephelis nemesis. Next base: position 311,713 of record NJDD01001512.1, on the reverse strand, counting down.
TAATCTAAAGAATAAATCTAGAGGTTCTTAAATTTAATTTGAGATTGCCCTGTGTCACCAAATCAGGTCACAAAAGCCTCCCTAAGATAAAAAGAAATACCTTAAGTGTAAAAAACCGTATTGATCCGTCCAGTTTTATTGCTATTATGGGTGTGCCCTTTCATATAAATCTGACCCAACGACCATAAGTAATTTTATTTGTGAACCCAATTTGTCAAACTCCTTTGGATATTGGGGTTTTATTCTAGACATTAACCGTCTTACTATAAAAAAATAACGCTCGTTGCACACGCGTTTTGCTACAGTGTCTAAACTTGGATTCTCAGGGATTTTTAAAAAAATAACATGCTGACACGTCATCCACGTATGACATGTTTTTTTTTTAGATTTTGGCACTCGCGTTAGCATTTTGCCATTAGTCAAGTAGAAATTTGCATCAATTTGCATCAAATTGACCGAAATGGGGGTTCAATTACTATAATAATAAGTTATAAGTCGTAAGTCATGTCAGGGTCTTGAGTAAAGCGATGGCCTCATTACTCAAGCTCATCTAGTGAGATTTGGCCGTAACGAGGAAATACACGGTACGCTAATAGCTTCATAATTATTTCATTTGTTCACTTTCACTGAACAAAATTGTACAAAAGGCCACCAAAATTGACTAATTTCACTCAATATCGACACGAAATTCAATAATTGTAAAAAAACTTCGTCCATCTTTTCTCTCGATGGCGCCAAAACACTTGTAACATTTTATTGGTTGGATGTCAATTAGAAACAGTGTTTTGATTTCTAACGAATAATATGCTGCCACGTCATCCACGTGTAGCAGTGTAGCGCGTTTTTAGCTAAACAGGCGTGTAGATATATTTTTTTTGTGGTAAGGCGATAAGTATTTACACATATAGCTTTGAGCGAGAGGCAACAAATAAGTTGGAGGACCACGTAATGTTAAACGGCTACCTTTGTCTTGAACTGTTGATGACAAAACGAACAAGTACGCGGCTTTCTGGTCAGAGATAATCGTGGCCTCACATCATGGATGTTATAGGTACGTCGCTAACCTGTTTCCGAGTAGTCGAGTTTATCGGCCATCCTATCCGACCATGAACATGACATTATTACTATGGCAGGCAGCTCGTAAAAGGCGAGCATAGGCGTACTGTCACTAACACCGTGACATCTGACTACTGACTGAACGAATCCCGTTTCGAAAAAAAAATCGAACGTTTCGAATCCATACAAATCTACGGAGCTACGTTCGGAATTTCCGTACAGAATTTGAGTGGATTTGACGGGCGAAAATTTCGTATTCGATTCCGTAAAAAAATTCCGCAAGTATTTTCCTCGTGTTCGTTCGGGTTTCTATGCCGAATAGACCATATGCTTTCCTGCCAGGCAGCTCGTAAAAGGCGAGCATAGGCGTACTGTCACTAACACCGTGACATCTGACTAGGTGTTAGAGTTTTGCAGCGATTCATCATAAAAAAATGGTGGCAAGAATAGGTAAGGCGGTGGATCTGTACCCCGACAAGTTGCTGCACAGCACTTTACCAGCAGTGGTCTTATTGGTAATGACCCATTTACCCTTGCTTGCTTTTTACGAGCAGCCAGGCAGGACAAAAAACAGAATAAACTACAAAAAGGACCCGGACCAGCATAAGGATTTCTAGGTGATAATGGTGTTGCTTATGCCTTGCCACTATGCCACAGCTTACGCGGATTATTCTAATATTCACTTCCATTTTTTTTTTATTGTCACCAATCTCATCTTCTCTTCTCATCTCATCGACCAGATCTTAACAGGGGGGTACAGGTTATTTTAAAACAGTCCACAAAAATGCTTCACTTGTTGTCACGCTATGTCGTACTTAGCACAAGCCATGTCGTCACCAGCCGGCGAACGTGAGTGCGGTCCGTGGAAACCAGTTTTATGCTTTGTTTACTATATAACCATGCATCGTGTATTTTACGTCGGATAATTTTTTTTTATTTTATTTTAGTGTTTTCATAGATCGAACGAACGTGTTATCGATTCCAAATCGTTTTTCAAAATTTGGCTGATGCTTAAGATGTAACCCTGTATAATATACAGTGTATATCATAACATAGACATATATTATGTATTTTTTTACTTGTGGAGTCAGACCAAAGTTTAAATTTGTCCAGATGTATTCACTTATTCGTAATCCCGAGGTGGTACCATAAAAATTCTGTCCTCTTACTAATACATAGTCGATTTATGTTATGTGCCTCCTGAGTAACATTTATGCATCAATAAGTATAACCCAAAAACTACTTATCGGATCTCATTTACATTTATATGGGACCACCTCGAAATAGCTACCTTCCCAAAAAAGAGTGATCGAGTTGGAACGTGGTACAGTGCTACTATTTAAATTATGTGCTTCGGCTTTATATTTTTTTACTCTTTTTACACGTTATACTTTTATTTTTAAATTGGCTGACCTAATCTAAATTTAAGCGAAATGATTAATTATGTAATAACAACTCTATAAATATATAAAATACATTCGGATTTCCGAAGCTTGATGAATATAGCCCAAGTGCATAATTTAAATAGTACATACTACTGTACTGAAATTAGAGTATTTTTTGTACTTTTATTTCGTTTAAATTTATTTGTTCGATTTCTAGGTGGACTTAAGTGAAAAACCGTCATTCTGGAAGGCTTTAAAACCACCAGCGAAGGACAAATGCGGGGAGCTCCTCACTTCCCTCTGCTACCACCCCAGCAACAGTGTCCTGACCCTCGCGTTATTGAAGGCCAGGAATCTGAAGGCGAAGGACATTAACGGGAAATCAGGTACGATGTTTTTATAGTCCATTATTGTTTAACTTCTTCAACAGTTTTAAGTAATTTTTGTTTTGCGAGGGGCAAAAAGTAATTGAGAACGTGGTACAGTGTAACAAAAACAGGACTTAGTTGAAAGTATTGATTTATTATTTCAAACAGAAATTTTCAATAAATTTAAATAAAATATTTAATTTTAAATTTTCCGCCAAAAAATGTATACGTATTACGAATACATTGGCGAAAAATTGCAGATTGAACAATTGTATTTGGATTTAAGTATGAATTTCCGCAAAGTAACACATTCTTCTATCAATTTTAGTAATTTTCATGTTTTATACGCTTTTGTTTGTACATATTTAGCGAAAAGACTTTTACGTAAATTTTATATCTGACTACCTGTCCCGGCAATCTTCCTTCTACCCGTTCAGTTTGTATGAGAAAAATTAAATTGTTGTTTTACCTAGTTTCCTCACAGCCTGGACTTTGGAACAAAATTATCGGTTAAGCCGTTCTCGAGTTTTAGCGAGGGGTTCGATCCCAGATTTGGAAAACAAAAAAAACTGGAAAATTTTTATTTCTATTCTCTAATAAAAATGACGTTGCTTCGGATAGAATATGTGCACAGTTGTTTCTCCATCTACCTCTTCGGGTATATGGACGTGAGACGTACCTTCTTGTAATAAACACAGAGTAAGGTTCAACTCGGTATTACAGACTTTGTTAGGTACAATATGATACAGACTTAATTTTACTTTGACTTTAGTCCATGTTTATTCATAAGTCGGTTGGCGCGAAAATTTTATTTGATATTTTCCGTCTTGGTAAAACTTCTAAATATTCGTATTTATAAATAAAGAAACATTTGTGCTGTTTTACGTATTGATGCGTAAAACAGTACAACCTTTACTGTAATGTAAATAAAAATAAGTGAGTATCTTCACGCCTCATAGGCATAACTAGGGCACCCACTAGCTGAAAACACTTAGTCTAACAATGTGATAGGTGGCAAGCCTGTCGCCAACTGGGCACATATCCAATCACAAGCAACATTTTTTTATTAGAAAGTTTGGTAAAACCACTTTTTTTGTTGCCCGACCCGGGAATCGAACCCGGGATTTCGTGCAGTCAAATCCAACACCTGGACCGCTAGAACACGGAGGCGATAATGTGAATAAGAGCAATGTTAATCACATTAGCTTCCAAACAAAAAATCAGCAACAAAGTCATCAGTTCAAAAGTAATGATGCCGCAGACACACACAAATACAAATACGTCAAGCTTCCAGTAGGAACTAAGTACTTTCACTTAATTGTGTTTGTTCTAGTTTTACCTCAGCCTACCGTTTTGAGGATATGGGCGTGAATGCATTTACTAAACTGAAACCCTTTTCTTTAAATAGTGAAACTTAATAAGTTTTTATAGTTTGTGTTATTTTAAGAACAATGTAAATTTATATTTATTTTCTTGGGTTTTACTGTTGAATACAAAACAGCTTGAATTACCATGAAATAATAGAAGAAGAAATTGGTAATTCATCTTTACGTTGTTTCTGTAATAAAACAATATATCTACTGTGTTGCTGTTCAAATAGTTGACTTGGCTTTATGAGGTCCCGGTTTCAAATGCCGGGTTGGGCAACAAAAAGAAGATGTGGTATTTCCAATTTTCTAATAAAATGTTGCTCGGGATTGGATATGAGCCCGGTTGGCGATAGGCTTGCCACCAATGCCACCTATCACTTTGCGGGCCTTAGTGTCTTCGGCTATTCGTGGGTGCCATGGTTATACATCTGGCTACCCAATTGGGGGTATGGGCGTTTACTTTTACCTACTATTAACCCTAAAATGTTTATCTAAATAAGTATCGCCACACTACTAGTTAAAATGTTAACCCTTTTAACGTCAGTATATGATTTTGTAAAGTACCCAATTTCCTAAAAGCCAGCAACTTTTTATATCAAGTTCTTCCCCAAGACCGCCATAATTTTGCCTCGTATCTGGTACTTCTATCTTTTCCTTGCAAATGTTTATGTTTTTTACAAACGACCTTACTGTTTGAATATTTTAAGGAGGAAGGCATTTGGTTTATCTTAAGTCATTTAGAGTTTTACAGTTTTTATACATGTTAGGTCTTCAGTTTTCTTTATTTATACAGCTTCAACACTAATAAAATAAATAAATCTTGTGTTTAAATATATTTTATTTTCTTTCGTATGATATGGTTTGGTAATTTTTAAAATTAACAATCATGATAAATAATAAAAAAACCATAGCGTAGAACGTGACATGAAATAATTATAATTTATTTAACTTTTAGTAGCTTTACTTAATTCTAAATATTTTTTTACATCTAATCCGAAAAAAAACCGGATTGAAAAAACATGTTTATGTAAAAAATAGAAAAGCTATGCTTCGTCGGTTTACTCAGGTGGAAAGAATGACATAAAAGTTTAAAAAAATGTAGGTATTCGGAGAGATCTAGGTTAACATTCCACGAACAAATCGCTCAGGTTTAATCCGATAATGGAGTTAGAAATAAGTAACCGTTTTAAATATAGAGCACCTATGAATGACAAGGAAGCGAGACAAGTCTGCTAGGATCCTGACATTTAGCACTTGATACTCTCTACCTTGAGCGTAAGGGACTTTGCGTGAAGATGTACGATTCCATGAAGATGTACGTTCATGGCCCAGCGCTATTTTCACAAGTCGAACCAAAGTAAAAGCATATTTTAAATTTATAAAAAAATAAGGCTTCTTAAATATTTATAAGGAGATATTTTTTCTTCAAGCACAAAAAGTGAATTTTATAAATTTAAGTAAATTAAAAAGTAAGAAACATTTGTAAAAAGTAAAAATACAAATAATCCCTTTTATTAGATATTTCATTGGGTTTTGATAGTTTTTTAAATAAACCTTTCTCTGAAAACGGAGAATCAGACACTCGGTGAAGTAAGAATTAGAGGCAAATTGCTGTTTCTTTATGGGATACGTCTTTTCTCATGTTTAAATACCACCATGGCCTATAGACACCACAGATGTTTCAGATGCGTAGCTATCTAGTTGTTGTGATGCTATTGTGTAAGTCTACCGGCTACCCAACCCTTCGGAACGGAACATGACAGTGTCATCATGGTGACAAGAAAAGTTAGGACGGTAAATACTTATAATAACAAAATTAATTACATAGCCCTTACAAAGGATACCTTGTAACGCGTCTATATTTATAATATCTAATATAGAATATTTATAATTCTACTTTACACTCTACCACCAGTTGTCGTGTTGGTAATGGCCAATGTAACTTATGCTCGCCCTTTACGAGCTCAGGGTAGGGAGGCAGGAGGTCTGTACTAAATAGAGGACCCAGATCATCATTGGATAGTTTTGTATCCGCCTTTTCTAAAATAGCCTCAGTGGTTCCAGGTTCGATTCCCGACCCGGGGGACGGAATAAAAATAGAAAACATGTATTTTATTTTTTTATAAAAAAACCACATAACGGGTTTCCTCTCACTATAGGACTTAATGCTTACGGCTAGAGGTGAGTGCTCTGGTTGTACCTCTGCCAATCCCTTCTGTGATAAGGTCGTTAAGATACTATTTTTTGTTTTCTAAAAGCTAGTCAAGTTATATATCTGTTCTCACTTCTCTGGTATTACTCTATGTTCTATCATTTCCATCGTCGACACTTAGTTTATATCCATGTAAAACATAAATGTTTTAATTTAATATATCTACAATTTAAAGAGCAATCCTGAAATTGCTTTAAGTAGCATAACTCGTTGGCCTACAAAATAAAAATAACTTTGAAAATGTAACAGTGATTTTTATAACACACTTTTTCACTTGCCGATACTTCACTCAATTTAAAATAGGGCTTGTTTTGTAATTTTACTTTTAATTTGGAAGTTGAACGAGAAATCTCGGAATTTGTTACTCGGATGAATTGAAATGGGAAACAAGTTATGATTTGTTTTCGAAATGAAAAATTCGGCCAAGTTTTATTAGAACGGAGGGATTCGTGTCACCATTCGTGTAAATGTTTTTGGAAGTCCCTCTGTCACGTCTGTCTTCACTATATACTCGTACTTAAAAACTGCTAAATGAATTTTCGTACGGATTCTTAATATATATATATTATTTTAAGAAGAAGGTTTAGATGCACAATTTGTCAATGTTTTGTGTAAATTAGGTGAATATTTTTCAACATGTCGCCATCCCTTTTGACTTTTGAATCGAAAATATTACCAAGAAGCTTTTATCGAAATTGTTACCGTTTTCGATTACAGTCCTCATATTTTAAGGCAATACGGTTGTCTCTCTTAAATTTTTCATAACGCGATAAATGTGATGCTATGCTGATGCTTTTCAGTAGTGGTAGTGTATGTTAGATAAGATAAACATTAATCTGTCGTTAAAATTGTCTTCTGTATATATAATATATGTATGTGTGTTTATCGCCTCTGTGGTCTAGCGGTCTGGCGTCAGACTTAACTTCTTGAGGTTCCCGAGTTCGGTCTCCGGGTCTGGCAACGAAAAAATTAGGAATTGTGCATTATCAATTTTCTGATAAAAAATAACGTTGACCGGGATTGGATATTTGCCTCTGCCTACTTCTTCGAGGATATAGGTGTGCGATTCCGGAAATAAATTTATAAGTTTTCTGCATTATCGATACATTTTACGTATTTGTATTTTTTTAAAACATATTATGTGGATTTTGTTTTTGTACTTTATGCTTATTTAATAGCTTATTTGATAGCAAGGAATTTAATGCTGCATTCAATTTCAGTTTTTAAAATATGGTTTTAGATAAAAATATCTATGAAAGGAGGGAAAACGACCATATAATGGCGGTTTGGTTACAGGAACGCAACACTTTTTTTTTCAAACTTATCTATATACTTTTTGGATAATAAAGTATGCAGTAGGTATCATAATATTTTTTATCCATGTAATAGTATTGCGTGTTATGAAATGATACTGAAAAATTGAAAAAAGTAATTTTTAGAATAAAGAAAAACGTTAATTTCTAGAGTAGGTACGGTAGCCGAATGGCAAAAACGGAACACTTTTTAGATTCGACCTATCCGCCTTTCCGTCCGTCCGTAAGCCACATTATTTTTAAAGTACTGAGATGAAGCAATTAAAACTTGTTAAATTTGATATGTGAAACGCTTTACAATTTTTACTCAAAAAAGTGATTAACTTAACCTTAACCTAAGTATGAAACATTTTGAAATATATAATATGTAGATACAATCCACTATTCAAGTTAATAATACTATTTAAGTTTAGGCAGTGACAACAAGGAACTGTAATAAACTGCCGACAACCATGTTTTTATGCCTACATATACAATAATGCCTACAATAGTAAGTACGTCTAAAAATTAAATGTGTATTTGATAAAAGTTTAAAATTTCCTCCTCGTCGACCGAGTGGTCAGCGTTATGTACGCTAACAACTCGGTCGACTAACCTAACTCTTCCGACCAACGGAATTACGTTACACCAAGAGGCTCGGGTTCGATGCCCGATGTGATGGACATAGACGTCTGTGTTTCCGGGTCTGGGTGTATTAAATTTATACTGCCATCTATTTAAGTATTTCTATATCATTATTTATTATGATTATCATTATCTAGTTTCGTTGTTTTCGTTATCCTGGTATTAAGCATTTCTATGAATTAGAACCGTTGGTTAACACCCATAACACAAGCACAGGTATAATTTGCTTACTTTGGTGTTAGATCCAATTTGTGTTAAAAAAGACAGGATTATTTTATTTCATAGTAAAACACATTGATATTTTTACTTAAAACGTTACCCCCGAAAATTTATTTACTTCCACAAATTCACAAATAATTTTGCTGTCAAAATAATAAAAAAACCGTCTTAGATAATTTCAAAAGAAAACGAGTTTCAACTTGTAGTTTAAACAAAAAGCGTCGTCTCCGAGATTAATTGTAGAAAGTATCTCAATTCTAACGACCCGTTTTCTGTGACGGAATTTGTGAGAAACTTCCTCGGTAAATATTCAAGCCATCCAGTTTCATATTTCGTTTTCTAACTAACTATTATCCGTGGTTTTACCTACGCATTACTACTAAATGATGTATTGGTCCCGCGTTGGTCCGGGCTCCTTTGCAGAATAGACCATCTGTCTTCCTGTCAGGCAGCTCGTGAAAGGCGAGCATTGGCTTACCGTCAACACCTTGGCATCCTACTAGGTGGTAGAGTTTCGCAGCGACTCGCCTGGATTGATACCACCGTCTTACCTATTCCTGCCAGCATAGCGTCAGTGCTATGTATAGCAACTAGAATAAGTAAGGCAGTAATACCAATCCAGTATTGACAATGAACTCCTGATGCTAGCAAAAGGCTAGATTCGGAATTGGATATGTGCCCGGTTGGCACAAGGTGATAGGCATGCCACCTATCACATTGTAATACACAATGTCTTCGGCTAGTCGTGGGTGCCTTGGTTGTGTCTCTGCCTATATTCGGGGACATGGGCGTGAAGATGTTTTTATTAGATTTATCTTAAATGATCAATAATATCTATGACAAACTCACTTGTTATGGGCCTGATTTGAGGATCAATGAACAAGGACGCTACTTAATGCTGGCCAATATCATGACCCTCGCCAGGCAGCATTACTTATTCTTGCCTTTCACTTTCATAACCATTGGTGTCTGTAAACGACGGATGTCTCTCTCCATCAAGAGAGACGCGTGCTTGTTCGCTATCTTACAAAATGAAAAAATGCTTGCTTTCTATGGTCAGTGAATTTGTAAATAAACAAACCTGAAAATAGCGACCACGTGTAGGGGAGACCGAGGGGATTTTTGATAGAGGAGAGTTGTGACACCGTTGATTTTTTGGAACCTATTAACGGATATTGAGCTCGCAGTTAGCAGTACATTTATCAGTTCAAGTCTGGAGGTAGCAAATATACACTATTGTGAATTCACAAGCAGTTTGTAGATTCCCAAAAGTCGACAATGTCACAACTCTCCTCTGTCACAACTCACCTCTGTCTCACCTATAGGAAGATGCGTAAAAGCACGCATGATACTCTATCCATGGTTACCAATATCACGCACAGTGTGAAGTAAGCATAACCATACTTAAATCATATAAATTCATCAAGCAATTTAAAAAAATTAAGATAATAAAGAAATTTCCATATGTATTTGAAGTGGTACCACCGCCTTACCTATTCCTGCCGCCTTAACGTTAGTGCTTGCCGTTGTCGTGTTCCGGTTATGGAGGACAAGGTAGCCAGTTAACTTACTTTTGCTCGAGGCCTAACATCTCGGCACCAAGTTGGCAACGCAACATTATCACCTTTGGTGGCGACGTGAATTTGTTACCATCAGGAAATCCGTCTGCTTGTTTGCCTTCCAATGTTATAAAAGAAAGTATAATTAATATTCACCATTTGGATTTTTTGTGGGCTGACACACTATCGCATATCAGCATCCAAATAACATATAATTTTTTGACAAAATGTACATAGCAAGATGTCAATTGCTATAAAAATACAACCCTTTTCTTCCAGATAAGAAATAGAATTTGTGTATTACTTTGAGCATAACCTAAAAATTAAACGAGCAATTTCCCAGAATTAATTAACATGAAAAAGTAAACTAATTGCGATTTGTATTTTAATTTTAAACGAAAAACGTCAACCCAAGATTAATTATGGTGTTCCAAATTCTAACAACCCTTACTGTATCTTAAGCGGAACTACCCAATTAAGTAGACAAATTGTTTTATTTTACACCAACTTTTTTTATGACATTGAAAGGCAAACTAGCAGACGGATTTCCTGGTGGTAAGAACTTCACGCCGCCTAGAGCCAACAAAGGTTGTAATGGTGCATTGCCAACCTGAGGCCCGGATGTTAGGCCTTGAGCAAAAATAAGTTTACCGGTTACCTTACCCCCAAACCGGAACACGTCATGACGTTATGGCAGCAGGAATAGGTAAGGCGTTGGTACCAATCCGGGTGAGTGGCTGCAAAACTCTACCACCTAGTAGGATGTCACGGTGATAGTGATGGGAAGCCTATGCTCGCCTTTTACGAGTTGCCTGGTAGGAAGGCAGAATTGATGGTCTATTCTGCAAAGGAGCCCAGACCAACACGGGTAAATTATTCAGCGACTTCGTTCGCGTGTCAGTTAAAACATTTTTCTACAATAAACTAGCATGTATATTACGTTCCATCATCTACCTTCCAGTATAAGTCGCAATTAAATCAATTTATTCGTTCCAAACATCCTTCCGGAAAATCAGAAAATATAAAGTTTTTGTGTGCGGTTTCGGATTATGCACAAAGTACTTAAGATAGACATGTCTTTTTGTAAATAGATATGGCGCCGTATTCTTTTCTTTTACCATCAGGATAGCCGTTTGTTCGACTTAATAAAAATAACTACGTTAAGAAAAACCGACTTCAAAACTAAAAGTAAAAACCTATTAGTAAATAGCACATATAAATAATAGGTATAATAGAACAGAATAACTCTTTATTGTGCACCGAAATACATAAAAAATAATTATTAAGTTAAATCTTTATTATTTTTTACTTATTAGTTTTGAAGTCGGATTTATTAACGTAATTATTTTTATTCGTAATTTATTTAAAAAATATGAGAGATTAATTTTTATCTTATCTACCATACACTACCATAATATACCACAACATTTATTGCGTTATGAAAAACATAAATGATAGCTACGTTGCTTTTAAAAAAATTAGAGCTTTAACTGGAAATGTTACCAAGAACTCGTGTAACAAATATCGTCACATTTCACCTAATTTACACAAAACCTTAACAAATTGTACATTTAAACCTTTCACGGGAAACATACATAAGTCATCCTTATCCTTATCCTTATTCCTCATTTAGTAGCTTTTGAGTTTATCTATAGTTATAAAATAACATGTCCTGGCTGACTGATTCATCATCGCCGAGCAAAAACTGTTAAAGTTACAGCCATGAAATTTGGTGAGTACGGACTTTTTATTGAGTAGACACCCACTAAGGACGGAATTTCGGAAATCGACCCTAAATGAGTGATTTTCAATTTTAAAAAATTCATAACAATTAATGGGTTGGAGATACGATAATGGGTGTAAGGTCTTTTTTCATTTAAAATATTGTAAAGAATATAAAAAAATAATTGATTGCAAAAAATTCATTTTTTCTTGCTTATTTAATTTTTCGTTGTTTAAACAATAACATCATAAGACATCAAGTGTCATCTTACACTTTTATAATCAGATACCTCCCGGACTTTTAAAAAAAATGTGAATTATAACAATTTTGCAAACGAATGCGCCACATTCCAGGAGAGGACACAAACTTGGCCGGATTTTTCGTTTCGAAAACAAATCATAACTTGTTTCCTATTTCAATTCATCCGAATAACAAATTCCGAGATTTCTCGTTCAACTTCCAAATTAAAAGTAAAATTACAAAACAAGCCCTATTTTAAATTGAGTCAAGTATCGGCAAGTGAAAAAGTGTGTTATAAAAATCAATGTTACATTTTCACAGTATTTTTATTTTTGTAGGCCAATGAGTTACGCTACTTAAAGCAATTTCAGGATAGCATTCGAATTGCTCTTTAAATTATAAAAATATTAATTTTTAAACATTTAAAGGTAATAAAAATAACTACGTTAATTAAAACCGCTTCAAAACTATTTAATATTAACTATATACTACCATTTACTTATATGCGCTATTTATTAACTTATAATTATATTACTCGTATAAGTAAGTATTGAATTGGATTGGCACCGACTTCAAACCTGTTAGTAAATAGCACATATAAGTAAAAGGTATTAATATTTAGTTAATATGAAATCTTTATTATTTTTTACTTTTTGGTTTTGAAGTCGGTTTTAATTAACTTAGTTATTTTTATTTAATACTATATAGTTTATTGCTGATATGATTAAATTTAATAAAAATAAACATAGGGATAGCTGAAAATAGGTAAAGAATGCTCTTAAAATTAAAACTAATGAGCCTAATTTTTATGGGACCAATTATTCGAAACTATTCCGCATCAAACAAAAAAAGAATTACGTAAATCGGTTCAGAAACCACCGAGAAATCGGTGTACATGCATACAAAAATATATACCGGCCGAATTGATAACCTCCTCGTTTTTTTGAACTCAGCTAAAAACAAACATAATAACTGTAAGATATACAATATTTCGAAGATGGTAGATATTAGTAGTAAGTAGTAGTAGTAGTAACGGCTGGTATTTTATGTCTCATGCGTAGATACGTTTTAAACAACATTGTTTAACAGATATTAATAGATTTGTTTATCGATAGTCAAAAGTACATTTACGCTCATATCCCGGAAAAGGTAGACAGAAGTATAAATAGGCACCCACGACTAGCCTAACATACCATATCCCACAATGTGGTAGCAAACCCATCGTTAACCGGCCTTATATCCTATCCCGGATGGTATGTTTTCATTAGAAAATCGAAAAACAAATTTTCAAACTGTCCAACCCCAGAATCCAACCCGATACTTCATGTACTCAACTCCAACACTGACCACAAAGGCAATTCCATTATTAACATACTCCGAAAAAGGAAAAGGTTCCTCAATTGGATAGTACGTTACTTTTATTTTTATTCTATTGTATGTTTGTTACTCGATTAGCAATAGCAAACTGATTTTGATGGTCCTTTTAAGAAAGATATGATATGACCCGACGAGTGGATTTTGTGTTGAAACTACTTGATTGTGCATACATTTTTCTCTTTGTATTTACTTCAATATAAATGAAAATGTATGTACTACTAACTGTTGCTAGCATAGTCCTAAAAGGCCATTGTTTCAGGATAAAACTATTCAATGTGTTAATCCAAGTTACCCTCTATGTGTGTACCAAATTGCATGAAAATCGGATCAGCAATTTTTGCGCGAAGGAGTAACAAACAAATATACAAACTTTTGCATTTATAACATTACTAGGATTCTTTATAAGTCGAAAACTAGGATTAGCATGTTCATAAAATTTCGGAACCATTTGGTATCTTTCGAAATAGGAACGGTCAGATCGCGATGTACCTATGCAATCTGTAGTTGGAGTCAATTTTTGCAGTTTGCAGCGCTTAGGTTAAGTAATGGGTGCCTTTCTTATAACATTCATCACTCTTTTTCCAGATCCTTACGTGAAGGTCTGGCTGCAATTTGGAGACAAACGTATAGAGAAACGCAAAACAGCTGTGTTCAAATGTACGCTGAACCCGGTCTTCAACGACTCCTTCTCATTCAACGTACCTTGGGAGAAGATCAGGGAATGTTCCCTGGACGTACAAGTTATGGACTTCGACAATATCGGCAGGAATGAACTTATTGGGAGAATATTGTTAGCAGGTAAGAACTTTGGTCATTAAAGTTTACTCTTTAGCTATAAAGATACGAGCTGAATACCTCTTGAAGAGGCTCACTTAAAAACTAGTAAAAAACATTATTATCATCTTAAAAACACTGTATGAGATTTCAAACAACGTCTCAAGCTCCAATTTAGAATCCCCCGTTTTGATACGGGCTCCTTTTTTTTCCGTTTAGCTCCTTTCCCCCTTGTTGATCCGGGCTCCTTTTCCCGTGTTGGTCTGGGTTTCATTCCCCCATGTGTTGGTCCGTGCTCCTTTCTCCCGTAGCCATATACTTTAGCTAGTTTTTGTTTGTTTGAACGTACAACAATAACTCTGAAACTACCTGCCCTCATTTTTGTGTACATAGAAGTTTATAAGACGCGACACATTACGCGACTTTCAACCAACACCAGCTTTGCAAAATAGACCATCTGCCTTCCTCCCAGGCAGCGCGTAAAAGACGAGCATAGGCTTACTATGACTAACTCTGTAACATCTGACTAGGTGGTAGAGTTTTGCAGCGACTCATCCGGATTGATACCACCGCCTTAACTATTCCTACCGCCAAAACGTCAGTATTTGCCGTTGATGTGTTCCGGTTTGGAGGATAAGGTAGCCGGTAAACTTACTTCTGCTCGATTCCTAACATCCCGGCCTCAGGTTGGCAACTCACCATAATTACTTTTGATGTCTGTAGGCGACGTGAACGTCCGGAGTCCGACTTGACTTCTTTAGCTCTTGCGTTTGATCCCCGGGTTGGGCAACAAAATAGGAAATGTAAATTTTGGGATGTTACGCCTCGAGCATAAGTAAGTTTACCGGCTACCCTACCCTCCAAACCGGAATACGTCAACGACAAGCATTGGACGTTATGGTGGTAGAAATAGGTAAGACGGTGGTACCGATCTGGGCGAGTCGCTGCGAAACTCTACCACCTAGTAACAATTCAAGACAATTCTTCAATCTACAAAATTCACGTAGGTACATTCAGTTTTGTATAAGATGTATAAATTGAACACTATGTCTATATATGTACTATTGTAGTGTTCAATTTATATTAGTAAAGTATTAATACAGACATTTATTATTAGATACAGAATTTTTATAATATTAATAAAGAAAGTTTTACTGCCTAACTCAAAAGTATCTTCACGCCCATATCCCAGAAGAGGTAGGCAGAGGCACAACCAGGGCACCCACAACTAGCCGAAGACACTAAGTCCCACAATGTGATAGGTGGCAAGCCTATCGCCAACCGGGCACATTTCCAATCCCGGCCAACATGTTTTTTATTAGAAAATTGGAAAAATCCAATTTTCTTTTTGTTGGCCGACCCGGGATTCGAACCCTCATGCAGTCAAGTCTATCAGCCGGACCGCTAGACCACAGAGGCGATACTGCCTAACTCATTTATCAGTAAGCGATATTAGCTTACAATTATTACGTTTTGAAAAAAGTAAATGTCGTACTATTAACCTTTAGGCATCGCAAAATCTTAATGCCTTGTAAAACTGACTTATTACTTTGAATAATTAAAAAACTGTACTTTCATATTTATTTTACCAGATATCATGCCCTAATAATTTATTTTAAACATATTTCAGGTAAAAATGGTTCTGGTGCTTCAGAAACTAAACATTGGCAGGACATGATAACGAAGCCTCGGCAGACCATCGTACAATGGCATCGCCTCAAGCCAGAATAAAATGTTGATTTTACAGTTAAAAACGTCAAAAGACTGAACGTTTAAAAAAACGACACAAAAACGAACTTCTCTCTATTGATAGCATAGCAAAATAAAGTTCAAAAATTCATAAATTGTCTCTCAAATTTAAAATCTTGCAAAACATATATTTTTTTTGTACATCATTTATGAATCACAAAGATTAATTTAAAAAGTATTTAATAACACGCGTACAAGTTAAAAAAATACAGATAAACTACACAACATCCTTGAGAAAGTAAATCTTTATTTAAGTTAAGTATTACAGTATTTTTTACTAATTTTAATATCGAGTCCTTTTTTTAAAACAAAAATAATCAAACATTTTTACATTATTGCATTATGAAAAAACTTGTCAAAAAGTTCTAAATGGACAATATTTTGTTATGCAATCGATAATTCTAAATTTCCTCTCATGTGTCTTTTTCTTTCAGATTTGTGTCTGAAATTTAAAAAAAATAATTAAATCGTATTTACATTATGAATTCAATATTTTAGAATTTTTAAAATATTTGCAATATGAATACCGATTTTTAAATATTTTACCCTCCTTATCTCTCATTTTTAATCAAAAGAGATTTTAATTCATAGTTTTACTAAGCATTTTAATACTAACTACAATTAAAAGCAGCTGGACTGCTTTAAAAAAACTCTCTGATAATCAAATTTTATTAATAAAATATTCATTTAAAAGACATTAATTCTATTTATAAACACATTGCAACAGAAATGGATAAAAACCAAAATGTGTTTAACATGCGCTACATAAAAAAAATATTTAATTCACTACAAAAATCATTTTATTCTTATGAGAAGATTAGAAAAATAAGTACCTACTTAACACGTGAACACTATTATTACATACCTTTTATGTCAATTTTTCTTTCTTTTTCCTGATATCGGTTGTTTCGAATATTAAATTACCAAAATATAAAATTGTTGAACCTTTATTTGCTGGTTATTTTATTATCTTAAATAATCATACGTATTTGAAATATGTAGTTGTCATTTCTTTCGATATTTAAAATGAGTAGATTATTTTTATCTACGATATGAAATATTTTAAAGAAAAATTATTTGTAGTCTAGATTTGCCGACTACTATGAACTATTCTATAATCTATCATTGGTGTAATAAATTAAGGGTTGAATGTTAAGAATTGTAATTTAATAAGTGGTTAGCGGTTATATTAATGTAATTGTTAAAATGTAGAAATATATATGAGAAAGTCGAGATCACATCGCACAAAAAGTGTAGATTTTTAATTTGTCGTTATTCCAAAGTAAATTTAAAACATTTAAATGTACAGGTACGTTGTTGTAAAAAGACTGTTTGAATGTGTGCGACCGATTGTCATGACAGCAGTGTGTGATGGTTGACAATGTCAAACGCCATCTTTTTTTCAACTTTGGCGGGTAAACTACATTCAATTAATATTATCTCTTTTGCACAACACGTTCTGTACTTAGATATCCTAACTTTTATTTGCTTTAGTGTTCATAAATCACCAATTATCTTTTTTCCCTTATTTATAAATTTTAAACAAAAATGGTAGAAAGAATAAAAACTGCCAAATTTACAATTTTAATTATTTTTTCCATTCAATTAGATTGGATAGACATTTTAACGTTCTAAAAAATTAGCCTTTTACGGGGTGGTGTAAAGATTAGTCAATTTATGGAATGCACCATGGATATATGGAAAAACTTTGAGAACCTATGATTTCTTGTTTGTTACACGACGTAATAAATGTTAGTTTATATTAGACATATTGACATATATTATGTAATATATGATAGAATTTATGCTTATTGTTATGATGTTGAAGCTTACATAACGTAAATTTAGTTCAGTTTGGCGTTGATACCCGGTTTCAATATTGTATACATTTATAAAGATTTTATAGGACGTAGAATTATAAGTACGGTTGACCACACGAGTGTACAATTAATATACAAACAAGTACATATAAGTAGATATCCACGTGTGGACTGCCGTACAAAACTAGCTCGTTGTTAAAAAAAATACATAGATTTGGTGTTTGTAACTTAGTTGCAAAGACGAATATACCGAAATAGACCTAACCTACCCCTTTACCGAGCTTCTAAACCCGATTTTAGAGAGTTGCCAATAAATTGTAACTTAGATTGTTTAAGGTAATAATAGACTAGATATAGGAAATTGAGCCTTAGATATAATGCAAACGAAGTAAAGCGCAGGGAGATTTTTGAAAGTACACCTAGGTATGGTGCAAGGTTATTATTTAATTTAAACACTGATATTTTGCTTGGTTTGGGAGAGCCCGGTGAAGTTGTAAAAGCCGCGAGATTGGCAACACATTAGTCATATTGAAAAAAAAGCTTGATTTGCAAACAAACACGAAAAATTTTTTTCTTAAATTCTAAACTCTTATGGTCAGATTATGATATTATTATACTTTACAAAAAAATCTGAATTTCCATTCTCTTTCGGTATGTTTTTTATTGTTAATTGTTTGTTAATCTCCGTACACATTCTCTGGATAAAATCTCTAAATCTGATTCTGCGTAAAAAAATCTTAGCTTGGGATTTGGTTGGAATACAAAAAAGGCGAAGGTAATATTTTATATTTCGAACAGAATCGAGCTTTGACTGTATTTATTAGCAAAAACAATTTTTAGCAACAACTTGTTGCTTTAATAAGTGTAGATCCAAAAAATTGTATCACCAATTAATTTCCGTATTCTATTGATTTCCCTGCGCTTAACTAGCATCAGAAAATTACAATATTGATTTCAGCAACACTACCTAAAAATAATATCGAAATATTGGGATATCTTAAACGTTTAACTTTTGGGCCTTAGGTGTTAGAGTTTGGAAACCAGTGTAGGTGAAATCAATAAGCTTATTACGCGATCGAGTACTTCCAGTTAAAATCTTAATCTATTAAGGTATTAAAATTTTGGCACTTTTCGACTTCGAGCCATTATTATACGTAAAAACTTTACACATTGTATTTATTCCAACTATTAGGACAATGTGATGATGTCTTTTTTTCAAACACATAAAACTTTTTTTCATCATATGATGACATTTTTTTATATTTTGAAAAAAAGAAACCTAGCTGAAAATAACTTTAAATTTATGAAGATTGATGCCGCTAAGACTTAGATTTGCATTTTAGATTAACACCCCTGCCTCAGGCTTACAACCATAAGAGTCTGCGGTTTTGTTTGCCTCGTAGCATCAGAAGAACTATATTCTAGTTAACTAAACTTAAACCGATAAGGCTTTTAAAAATTTAGCACATGGACTTATTTTGATGTTTTTTCTAATTTCCGGGACCTATTTTTTATTCCGTTTTAAAGTCTGATTCGGAAAAAAGAACTAATACAGCCAAACACGGTGAAATTTAAATTAATAATATTTTAAAATTGTATTTATTAATTATAAAAACAGAAAGCTAGTCCTTTTTTGTTTGTTAGCGTATTTCATTAAAATATGTTAAAAATAAATCGGATAAAATAAAAAATACTATTGAAATAATAGCGCCTATTGAAAATTGTGGGCAAATTTAACTTACTGTATAATAACTCCAATTAAATAACAGGCAAGACTTTTTAACCGATTTTCAAAAGCAGATTTTCATTTCGGGTGTATAAGTAAATGAACTTTTAGATATGTGCGTGGATAACTTCGACTGGTCCGAGTGCTTCATAACCACTTTTTATTAATTAAAACATTAACTTATTTGTGTGTACCAACAGAAAACTTGGCTACAGTAAAAAAATGATTTGTTTCTTATTTCAAACTTTTGGCTTGATATTATTATCATTTACCACCTATCTCCCAAATTTTTAATACAACTGGATGTACTCGATTTCTTAGAATGTAGCCAATAATCAGTGTCTACGTTCAGTGGTTTTCATAATCGTGTAAGCTAAAATATATTTTTTACTCTCGGGTTTTTAGGCATCAATGTCATCTAATGAAGCTTCTAATTATTTTTGCTATACAATTTAATGTTGTTCATCTTCGATGCTTCAATATAAGCACGAAAAAAACTTGTTAAATTCCTTTTTACGAAAGAAATCTATTAGGCATACCGCTAGTCAATTTCAAAAGTTTAAAACTTCTGTCTTACGTACTTCGATTGACCTACACCTTTCGTGAAAAGGAATATACTGTCAAAAATACATTGACAGTAACTCCATTTATCACGTTAATAGTGTGGCTCTGTAATAAGTTTTGAGGCATATCTTGAATAGAAAATATTAAATAAGTAATCAAAGAAAGGTCAATAATGAGAGGAATTATCTATAAATGTATATAATTATAGGAATATGTTCATGCATCGTAATGCTTTGTGGACATTATAATATTTTCTTAACTGTTATCTTCACAGATTATATCTTCCGATTTCTACCTCTATTTTTTTTAGTAGCAAAAGTTTACAAGTCTTTCTCTTATACAACCATTGTGGTCATTTCAACGTACAATATAGAGAACATATCAGTTTTAGTTCTACGACATAGTACATATTTTTCATGACAAGAGACATATTTTTGCAAAAAAAGAAAAATTAAATTTTCATATACTTTATCTTTTAAATATACCTAGATTATTCAAAACCTGGCAAGGTAATTCGCTTAAGGTATGCTGAAAACAAAAATATACCTAAACAAGTTTTTTATTTAAATACTATGTCATATTTTTAATTGATTATGAAACTTGAATATACCTACACAACTAAAAATACATTTTAACTTTTTTATAAATATTCGGAAATCGTATTCCTAATTTAAATTTAATAGTAAGTTTTACTTTTTTTTAATTTTTGTGGATGAAACCTATAACAACAAACCTATAATGAAATATTTTTTGACAAACTGAACTTTTGCAAAATCATATGACGGTCTTATCCGTATTTAAAGTTTCCTAAGTAAAATAAAATGAAATACACCTGTCTTGTAATACGTAATTATTGAATTTTCTACAAGTCCATCATTTCAGTTTTACCTTCTTTATTCAATTTGGTGTTTGACTATCTTTAATTCTACTGAAATTACATACAACTTTGTCAATGTCAAAAACTTCATCTTGTAGACCCATATCAGCGCACTTACTGCGAATTCACTTGTCAACATTAGCCGATTTACATGAAAAAAAAACAATAACCTATTTCGAAACACTATTGCGTATTTCGTACCTACTCGCGAGAAAAAAACTTTAGACGTCAACTGTCTTGTATTTTTTTCTAAAACATGTTACAGTGCTACCAACTTGTCTGTTCAGAAAACGGAGTCGCTATTGTGACGTTTTGTGTTTCTGATTAAAAACTTTACTAAGGCAATAGCGATAACAATAGCAAGACAATAAACATGTACTTGTGGGAGTTTCATTTTCAGGTTAAAAAACTGACAGCGGAATGACGTTTCACGAAATAACAGATTAGTTCCACTTTTGAATTCCTGAACAGACAGGGGGTGACATTATACTATGAAGACGCAAGTTCTTAAAGGACAAGCGCAAATAGACGTTTAGTTATATCATCTTTGAGGCATTATTCGCGCGCTTTTCACAGATAAGATATCCATATTGAATGTGACAGCTTATAGCGTAAGAATCCGCTCAAACTGTAACTCTATAGTCGCGATGTCTTTGTGCAGATGTATTAATGTTATTATTAGGAGAATTGTGATTTAAACGATATAGTTCGTTATTTTAATATACCTATAGTTAATAAAATATGTATCATGTAATAATAAGAGTATGTGTCTAGACATAGATAAAATGTTAATGTATTTATAGACTGTTGTTTTAAATACACAATCTGTTTGAGGGTATTAGTGTTTGTTGGATCTGATATCTAAGAGCTTGCAGAAAATTTATATGAAAAAAACTAAACTTCAAACTAACGTTAAAGATTCTGAATAGCATCAGGGGGTTACTATAAGCTCTTAAAACAGTACTATTTTAACAATACTAATTGTCAGTCGAGAAAGACAACCTTATGACGTAAACCATAAAGTTGCTAATAAAGGCAGACATTTAGCAAGATGGAAATAATACTGCTTTAAGCGTTCATGGTAGACCCCCTGTTTGATTTGTTATTTCCTCTCGGTACTATCGAAATGTCAACTGTAAAAGAATGACTTTTATTGTTCCTTCATAAATGTTTTTATCGATCGGTGTGTTTAAATAAATGAGAATGACATTTCGAAAAAAAATAAAGCATAAAAGTGCGTAAACATTTTATTATTTTTAGCAAAATAAATTATTAGTAATACACCTACTAGCCGTTTCCCAAGATTTCACTTGCAATTTCAAGATTTTTTTACTCTCTTTCAGGGAATACTTCAACTTGGTACCTTACCCATGATAAAATATGTTTATGTTAAGCAATCTAAAGCCCAAGGTTTCTAGTAATTATAACATCTGAATACGAAATCCAAGACGCACTGAAGGGTTATATTAATTAAATTTAAATTACCCTGCAAACGAAAGTTCTTTTGTTATTGGTTCTGCTAAAGATTGCAAAACATTATTTTTTTAAATAAAAAAATATTCACGGCGATTGTTCAAACAGTTAATCAAGATTAGAATCAAAAGGCGCTTGTTATGTATTTTATCTACTGGCTCTTAGACAAAAACTCTTTTAATGTATAACCACTTTATGTTTTATATGTTAAGTAGATGTGTTTATAATATTAAAAAGATTAAAAGTGTTGACAAATGCTGTAACCTGTATTTATTATACTCGTGACTTAATTATTCCCAAATAAATTATTGAGTTAATTTTGTTTGTTTTATTCTATTTAATATTTGTGAAAGGAACAACAAAAAAGCTATACCCACAAGTAATTAAACAAAAGCATTTTAAAGTAATCCTAACATTAATAAAACCGGCCAAGTGCAAGTAGGACTCTCGCACAAAGTGTTCCGTACTATCATCTATCTATTAAAAATTACGTTTGTGATATGGGGCTCCCTTTAATGTTTACTTTATTAACATTTAATTATTTATTTTGAATGGTAATATACAAGTAAATATTCTGTGAAAATTTGAAGCGTCTATCAGCTGTTCATCATCATCATCATCATTTCAGCCACAGGACGTCCACTGCTGAACGTAGGCCTCCCCCGTTGAGTCCACTTCGACCGGATGGAAGCGGCCTGCATCCAGCGAGACCCCGCGACCCTCATAAAGTCGTCT
>NJDD01001512.1:264255-288529 GCA_002245505.1 Calephelis nemesis | reverse complement strand
TCGAGAACTTTTCTGCCCCAACGGCCATCAGCTCTCCGCGCTATGTGCCCCGCCCACTGCCACTTCAGCTTGCTAACCCAGCTGGCTATGTCGGTGACTTTCGTTCGCCTACAGATCTCCTCATATCTGAATCGATATCGCAGGGAAACCTCGAGCATAGCCCGCTACATAGCTCGCTGTGCAACCTTGAGCTTGTTTATTAGGCCCACAGTAAGAGACCACGTCTCGGTGCCGTAGGTCAACACTGGTAACACACACTGGTTAAAGACTTTTGTCTTGAGACACTGAGGTATTTCGGACGGAAAGACGCTACGCAATTTCCCGAACGCTGCCCAACCGAGTTGGATTCGTCGATTCACCTCTTTCTCGAAGTTGGACCTACCTAACTGGACCGTTTATCCTAGGTATATATATTCGTCGACAACTTCGAGGATCGCGTTCCCCACTGACACTGGGGTGGGCGCTACATGGACATTCCGCATGATTTTCGTCTTGTCCATGTTCATCTTAAGGCCCACCTGCCGGGAAACACGATTAAGGTCTTCGAGCATTGTACTAAGGTCTTCCAGCAATTTCGCCATTATGACTATGTCATCGGCATATCGAAACTGAGTGATGTACTCGCCGTTGACGTTGATGCCCATTCCTTTCCACTCCAGAAGCTTAAAAGTGTCCTCCATTGCATTGGTGAAGAGCTTAGGAGATAAAACCTCTCCCTTTTTTTACAGCTCTCTTCAATGGAATTGCCTCTGTGCTCTGATCTTGTACTCGGACGGACATAGTGGCGTTGTTATACAAACACTTAAGCACTTCGACATAGCGATAGTCAATGTGGCACCGCTGGAGAGACTGTAGCACTGCCCAGGTCTCGATCGAATCAAAGGCTTTCTCATAGTCCACAAACGCCAAGCATAATGGCAAATTATACTCCTCGGTCTTCTGTATAATTTGCCGCAGTGTATGTATGTGGTCTACGGTACTGTAGCCTTTTCGGAATCCGGCTTGTTTGGGTGGCTGGAAGTCATCAATCCTGCTCCCGAGACGAATCGTGATGACCCTCGAAAACATCTTATAAACATGGCTTAGAAGCGAGATGGGCCTGTAATTCTTCAGAAGGGTCTTATCGCCCTTTTTAAAGAAAAGTACCACCACGCTTCTGTTCCATGCTTCTGGCGTAGTACCTCCGAGCAATACGAAATTGAAGAGCTTCTGAAGGACTCTAATTATTAACGCACCGATCTCGAGTGCGTTAACATATACCGAAGCATATAATGTGCACTATACCGAAGATCTCCCTGACATCAGCCTGTACGAGATTAGAATAGCCCTCCGTCAGCTTAAAAACAACAAGGCGCCGGAACGCACAAGCCAGCGTCTTCTCTTGCCCAGCCTTGCGTTGAAGTCCCCCATTACAACATTGAAGTAAGTTTCCGAGGTATGTATGGCTTTACCAATGTCAACATACATACTTTCTACTTCTTCATCTTTGTGTGTCGAGATCGGTGCATAAACCTGTATGACCTTCAACGAGTATCTTTTAGATACTCTTAGTATAAGGTATGCCACCTTGCTCGACACACACCCGATGGATACGACGTTGTTAACAAGGGACTTGTGGACGAGGAACCCAACTCCACCTTGATACTGCTGGTCGCCCTCGCGGTAGTAAAACAAGTTGCCGGATTTGAGGGCTATCGTGTCCTCCCCCTCTCTTCGGACTTCAGATAACCCTATAATATCCCAGCGCAACTTGTCTATCTCCTCTTCCAGTTCAGCTAGCTTCTCGTCGGTCCTCATAGTGCGCGTGTTGTAAGTAACCAGTGATAACCTACGCCGTCGGATGTCCATTATGCCTGCCATAGCCGTTTGACGGAGAGATACCGCCACCCGGAGATTCTTAACACCCTGGGCTCCAGCTCTTAACCGACGGCCGTCAACGTCGGCGTCACAACTGGAGCCGCCGGGCACTTGGGGCCTTTTATATTGTGCGATCATCATTGGGGGGAGTTTGGACCATAACCCGCCACGCTGGTCCATTGCGTGTTGGGATCTCTTACGTTCCCTATCAGCCGCGCATATCATCTGTTGCCGCTTTTAATATTGAGCAAAAATTCGAAAAAAAAACACGTTCATTATAATATGTGGACCCCCTTAAATATTTAATTTTATTTTTAATGTTTGTTGCTATAGCGCCAACGAAAATACATAATTTGTGATAATTTCAGCAAAAAAATTCAAAAAACTGCATCGAATCGGTCCATCCGTTTAAAGTTATGATGTTACAGACACGCACAGACATATCAAATTAACAAAATATATGAATATTATGCTACGCCAAAAAACCAGGCAGCTGGTAAAGGGCATGCATAGGCTTACTGTCACTAACACCGTGACATTTGTGTAGGTGGTAGAGTTTAGCAGCGACTCGCCCGGATTGGTACCAACGCCTTACCTATTCCTGCTGCTAAAACGACAGTGCTTGCAGTATCTCAATATAATTTACCGTTTTTAGCTGCAGTGACGATTCGATATGTTGTAATTATTACCACAGCGAATCAGATGCAGGATGCTTATCATCATCAATCGAAATCAATCTAATATAAGTTTGTTATCTCCTAGCGAAGTGCTGCGTGCCTAAACTAAAACATCTCTGGTGCAAAGGTACACCACTAGTGAATTCTTCAAGATTCAAGAGGTTAGTGATTAGCTCTCGATATTCTTCAATATGCTGCTACCATTTCTCATTTTTTTATTTTACCTTATATTCATATGTTACCACTTTGGTCTAGCGATTCAGTTGTTGGACTTGACTGCATAAGGTCCCGGGTTCGGTTCCCGGGTCGGGCAACAAAAATAAATTCTCTAATAAAAAAATATTGCTCGGGATTCGATACGTGCCCTGTTTTATTAGATAAGTTTGCCACCAATAACATTGTGGGACTTCGTGTCTTCGGCTAGTCGTGGGTGCCCTGGTTGTGCCTCTGCCTCTCCCTTCGGGGATATGGGCGTGAAGATACTTATTTTTATTATATTATATAATATAATATACTAACGCCCACACTCATTATTTCAAGAACTTCAGTTGAAGGGCAAATCAAAAAGAGAGGTCATGTGTATCGAGATTTTTCCTGAATTAATCTCGAATATATAATTTTGTCCCTTCCCTGGCTTGAAGACTAGATCTGTCACTCCAGTTGCCAATCAATAATAACGATTATTGGTTCTTCGAGATCCAGATTGATTTTGAAAAAAGGTAGGTGGTGTGAATTTCTAGTGATAATTTTGAATAAGACATTTATTCAGCGTTGCCAACTAAATCACACAATACCTAAGTAACAGTAGGTATTTAAACTTACTCCACTAGAGTATTCGTTTAACGAATTATAAGGCCGCCAGTGCGTAGTCTTAATATTGCAGTAAACTGTACATTCATACATATCTTCACGCCAAGTCCCTTGCGAAATAGGCAGAGAGTTTCGTGTGCCAAACTTCACGATCCTAACAAATATGTCTGGCTTCCTATACATTCATTACCATTTTTATTCGTCGCCTCTGTCGTCTAGCGGTCTGGGTGTTGGACTTGACTGCATAAGGTCCCGGGTTCGAATCCCGTGTCAGCCAACAAAAAGAAAATTGAATTTTTCCAATTTTTTAATAAAAAAATGTTGGTCGGTATTGGAAATGTGCCCGGTTGGCGATAGGCTTACCACCTATCACATTGTGGGACTTAGTGTCTTCGGCTAGTCGTGGGTGCCCTGGTTGTGCCTACCTCTTCGGGGATATGGGCGTGAAGATACTTTACTTTTTACTTTACACCACCCTCGGATAATATTCGAGCGATCGTGGAATGTTAACCTTGGTCTTCCCGGGTACCAAGAAGATTGATGGATGTACCATCCACATCCGCATTTTATACCTGCTATGTCAATATTTTATCTGTCGTTCTCTTCACATGACCTAACCAGCGGAGCATGCTTTATCTGTACCGTACATACATACTGAGTTTTATGCTTTTAAAAAATAGAAGATTCTAGCATTGTTGAATTTGTCGACACGAGGATATCTAGAAAACCCAAGACAACGATTGTCGATTAAATGAAAAGGTTAAATAAAATATGAAAAATTTTGTAATTTTTATTGATTTATCATTAAAAATAATCAATATCACAAATATTTACTTATTACAAAATCCGATGTAAAAAAATACTGCCATTAAAACTCCTAAGAATAAACGGTGAAAATGGCGTTGTATTGTTTAGTAAAACGGGAAATAGGAAATGGCTTTACAATTTGTAACAATAGAAAAACTATTGTCGTTGAATAATAGAGAGAAAGTGGCAGGCAGCCATATTTGGTCTAATTTTAACGGGACTTTGGCTCTGTCAAACACAGCGCGCTTCAACTTTTGTTTTTCTTTTTTTACTTTTTTTCACTTGATTATCGCAGTCAACAGCTAGGCCTTATACGGCCTAGTTAGCCTCGGTAATTCCTATCTAACGTTATCATATAAAAAAATTAATTCATCTTTTTTAAACAAGGACTCTAGCGATTTCACAAACTTTTACATATTGTGTTATTAAAATTATCGCAATATCACAGTGCAATAACATCAACATATTTAATGTAACATTTGTTTTCTGTGTGTTTTGAAACAATCTATTTTATTTTAAAATTAATGAATAAAACTCAAGAGAATGTCTGACTTTTTTACGATTTAAATATTTCCGTAAAATAGGAAAACAAAGGAACATAGTCATAAACTAGGGAAAGCGGAAACCATGGAACGGTAAAACAATTTTTATGGTTTCCACGCTTCATTTGGGGGTCAAAATTATTACATGAGGAAAAATACAGGAATCATTGACGGAACCAGCTCGTGTTAATGATTCCCGCAAGGAAATATTCTAAAAATTTGAAAAAAAAACACGGGAAGCACCAGAATCGCTAAGCTGTTTCCCGCGTTTTTCTCGTGTTTTTTTAATCAAATTTAAGCTTTCTTCTCTTCTTCTTTCTTCTCTTCGCCTTCTGCGGGAGGGGTTGGCAGCTCTGGGTATTCTAACTTAGCTCCATCTTCGCAAGTAAAGATTGGACAACATCCAGGGAAAGGTGCAGTTTTGTTGGTCTTGTCTGAAAAAAATATATTTTTATTATTTTTATGTTAATTTTGTACTAATCCAAGTTCTATATCATAAAAGCGATCATGTTGTAGCAGTAACATCTATGGTTGTTTCGTGGTTTACAGGTGGTGCAATTGATACCCCATGATCATTTTTAAGTTGTAATTAAAAAATCACCTGTGTCAAGTTTGCATTTAGGGTTAGCAAGAGGAAGAGGTCCGCAGTCTTCCACCAGCTCCAACAGCCTGGGTGGCTGGTCCTCACTGACGACGCAGGTGCTACGGCCACAGAATGGCGCCAAGTCCCAGGTGTTACCAGGTTCTACGGTTGCGCAGCGAGTAGACGCGAAACACATGCCAGGGAAATCTGAAAAAAGAGAATTTAAACTTTAAAATATATTACGACATAAGGAGAACGGAGCTAAGCTTATTAATGTAGATGAGTATACTTTCATTAATACTATACCAATAATGCTATTTATGAGATTTTATTAATAAATAATCCAAAAAAGTCGCATTATAATTTTTTCTGCTAATATAAACATGGACGCGAAGGTGTAATAGAAATTTAAAGACACAAAAATTAATAAGATTGTTTTATTGCGAATAAAAGTATGGCCGATCCTTTTTATCATCGCATGATAAACAATATATTTAGTTAGTTTTTTGTGTGTTTGAACGTACAACACTAACTCTGTAACCATGTGCCCTTATTTTTTTTTGTACATAGAAGTAAATAGCTTTCAACCAATAACAAAATGTAGCTTAGTCAAAGCTTCGAACAATAAATAATAGGCATTTAAATAGCCTGTGAGTCTACATATTTAAATGCTAGCAACAATAAAGTGGCCATGGCCGTCAGGTTAGCTCGGGAAATATCCATTCATTTACAATTTACATTACAATAGGTTTAGGCTAAGACTCAAGGCTGTATGTTAGGCTTACCTGCGGGGTATGAAGTCTAACAAAATGTAAATAACTTTTTAGACAATTTTAGTGTATTTTTTTTCAAAAATGATTATTATTCCTAACCTAGCTAATTCAGACTATTTACTTATCCTAGAAAATCTGATCAATTGAAATATAACATTTATATCTGTTATAACACAACGCTGCACACTGCGTTAAAATATTTTTATATGTGTTTAATAGTTGTTCCTTGTACAGTATTTTTATCTACATTTTTTTCCACTGTAATGTGTGTAGTGAATGAGTGTGTTAATAGATATTATCTTTCTTTCTAGTTCATGCAACACACTTGCAGTAATAAAAAGATTTTTTTAACACGTAAGTGACTAATGAAGTAAATTGCAACTATGAAACTTACTGGCCTACTTACTGCGCTAATCAGTATGCAACGAATCATACCTTGCGAAAGAGCTAAAACTAGATATATGAAACATGGCTTCGTAAATAATTAACATGTCTTAAGAATGTAGAAACTAAACACATCAAAGAGACTTTAGAAAAAAATGATGACAAGCTTCTGATCATTTCTTGGAGTTTTAATACAGCACTACTATTTAAATTATGCGCTTCAGCTTTACACATTTTACTTTTATTTTTATTATTAAATTGGCTGACCTAATCTTAATCTAAGCGAAATGAATAATTATATGTAATAACAACTCTCTATAGATATCTTTAAAATACATTCGGAATTCCGAAACTTGACGAATATAGACTAAGCGCATAATTTAAATTGTACTACAGCTAGCTGTACGTAATTTTGATGATTTGTATGTAAAGACATTAATAAAAATTTAAATCTGAAACTTTTAATGACAATTGGGTTTGTATCGCGTATTTGTAGCTAATATTACACAGAAGTGAGCCCGCTAAGTTTTTTTTACCGAATTTTCTCAGAGATAGGCCGCGTTCCGATCCTGTGATAGATTTTATAATTATCCATTGTGTGATCTATGTAAAATAAACTATTTTCTATTCTATTCTGTCTACTCGTACAAGAATAATACGCGTGAAGAATTTAAATTAATTCTTAAAACAAAGTCTACAAAACAGTTAGGCGTTATGAAGGCACCTCTCTAAATCCTTATTCGTAAGTCTGTTATTTCTGTTTATTTATCTTATATATAAAATTCCTCACAATGTTCGTTCCCGTACTCCTCCGAAACGGCTTGACCGAATCTCATGAAATTTTGTGAGCATATTGAGTAGGTCTGAGAGTCGGCCAACGTCTATTTTTCATACCCCTAACTGATAAGGGTGACTCATCTAAAATTTTTTTTTACTAAAATCGAATTAAAAAATTGCAGAACAACGTCTGCCGGGACAGCTAGTTTAAATATATTAATCAAGCTAAGCCTTACAGGGGTAGTTTAAGAGTGTGGGTGTGGAATAAACATCGAGGAACTTTAAGTTAATCCATGAAACAAAGATAAATCTAGATACCAAAAACCTATGGCCTTAATAAGCTGCCTCTCTAAATGCTTATTCATGTAGTGAATGGAGTAATTGTAAAGAAGGTCACTGGTTAGTCAGGCTTGGTAGACCTTAAGCTCTTTGTAGCCTAACTGTGTCAAAATAATATATTCGAGGAAGGAACAAATTAAGGAAGACAAATATCCAGACAGACTCAGCTGGTTGAAAGAAAATTATCTCATAATGGGGGTAATTGTTGTCAGCGCTAACTAAACTTAGGTGTAAGCTTTTTTATTAAAACCAAAATGAGGAAACATCATTACCAGTTTTGGTGTCTTTAGGGAGCGTGAATTTCTTACCATCAAGAAATCCGTCTGCTTGTTTGCCTCCCAATGTCATAAACAAAATCACATTTGGAACAAAATATAAAGCACCAAATTGAAGTTTTATTCTCAATTTGAATTTGGCAATTAAAACAAAGTACTAGACTAAACACTGACTCTACTTGTGACATACATTGTAGTTGCTAAATGTTTGACCTTGACATGTAAAAAAATAATATGTATATAAAATTAATAGGCAATTAAACAATTACGTAAATTAACCTTCAAAATAGTAGTATGTCTTTTTAAAATGTAATAATTGCAAAAATAAAACACTAATTATTAAAATATGATAATTCTCTAATAATTATAACTCTATTAAGGCGGTTTACAACGCATACCTACATTGTAAAAAATTTAAAAGCTTAGTCTGTATGTTAAAGATATCTACAATATTTGATATACCTACTTGGATAAATACTTTACTTTGAAATAAATGAAAAATAAAGGTATCGCAAATCAATTAGTTCAGACTGTAATCTAGTATAAATGTCGTAATAATCATAAGTAGTTTGGTGCTAGATTTTGTAAGATCTGGTTTTATATTTATAAGTATAATGAAATAAAAATAATTATTTCTACTGAACACATACCATTAAAATCAAATATTAACTTGGAAACAACTAAAAGAAAGACAATAGAACATTTGGTGCACATAATGATACCATACAAAATAAGTTAAATTAGTAAAGCATTTGAAAACAGGTGCCAAACAAATGAAACCTGTACCTCTTAATTCGGGTTAAAAATAAAAAAATACAAATGTGATTTATTGGCATTATGTAAAAACAACCTTTGCAAAAATCGGGATACACTTGCATAAGAATTGCGAACTCTTCAGATTATGTCAACGATATGATGAGTTAAAAATAAAAACAGCGATGTCTTTCGGCAACATTACGTAAAAACATCAAGATGCATATGGCACATGTCACAGAAGTCGGCCATTTGCAAAAATGCAGCCCTCACTTGCGCAAGTATTGCGACTTCGGATTAAGCCCGCCGAGTCGACCTACTATGAACATGCATCTTACTTTCACTGCTTCATACTCACGATACTTATTGTTAATTTTGTAATGCAAAGCAATAATAGCTAACGTAATCTAGGATACTAGCTTCCCACCCGGTTTTAGACCTATGGGTAGCAAAATACCTCAAGCACGTTATTAGATATTGAATGAAACAAAAAAATAAGGCGAAGTTTATAGCGAGCATTGTTATGCTGGTTTCTACATTAACGGCCAATGTTAATAATGTTTCTCTAAAGATGGATTTCCAGTAATCTAGATAGCTGCGTATCCGCCGGACTATCCTATACCTAATTGCCATACTTATCCTGTCCACAGATATGTTATTGGCAAGCGATAACATAAAAATGGATCAAAATATCAATCTTGGACAACAAGTTTTGGATTAGGATTGATTATTAATATTGGCCGTAAGAAACTTTAATACTTTCACACGGTCATGTCAATTGTTAAGCCTACTAATATTATAAATGCGAAAGATTGTGAGTATGTAGGTATGGATGTTTGTTACTTTTTCACGCTCGAATGGCTGAACGGTTTTGTCTGAAATTTGGAACACAGATATATTGTGATCTGGATTAACATATATGCTACCTTTAATCCCGATTACATAACGGGTTTTTTCTGAATAGTTAATAACATGGCAGCGAAAGTCGAAAATAAACGAAACAGATATACAGTTAACATTTAATCTGTATTTCATCATAGCTGTAAGCCTTTGCAATCATAGCTCTTATAGTGTAAAAGTTTTAAAAATGTAAAATACTAGTAATTGACTAGCAGTAGCATTTAATGTTATCTTAAATAGTTCCATTATAGATTGCTGTTTTGACTTTCTTTTACTACAAAAACTGTGTGGCTTAATTGCAATAGATATTGTTCACTTCTAAACGATTTCACTTTCATTCGCACAAGCGTGATCGTATTAAAACCAAAAGTGACGGTTTGGCGTTTCTTGAATAAGTGTTGCTATCTCTAAATCAAGACGAGTTATTTATGAAACAAGCAAATTCGAAAAACAAAAACTAGATTAGAACCAGGAGACGGACATGGGTACTTTTTCTTCCGTTCGACGGCGAGAAAAGTAGAAAAAAATATTTTACCCATCACGCTCAACGGGTGCAACGAAGTTCGCCGGTACAGATAGTAATAAAAATTTACTAATCTACGTTACTATTAATACGAAATATATCAACATGATACAGATTTATTTAACTATCTATATACAAAAAAGAAGTCGTGTTAGATACATTATTTATAACTCAAGAACTCAAGAAATTGGCTTAGCTTACAACCACGAAGTAGACGAAAAGGACGCTTTTTATCCCAGTCGACTTCAAGGAAACTAGAAAAAACATTTTTTGAAGTGAAACTTCTTTATCGGGGTTGGAAAAAATTTAGAGTAACTGTTTTTCGTTACGCGTCACATCTCTGCGTTACGCGCCATCTTTGTTCTTATCCCTACCACGCGTGATTCGAAGAATACTTTCTTCAGCGGAGTAGGGATTGGCAATAAACTTTATTTTTACAAATTTCTGTAAAGTTGCATGTAGTTAATAATTATTTGAAAAATAACGTCATAAAGAAGTTTCACTTCTTCACTTCTTACGAGTGTACGCTAGTACACGCACACATTTTTTAATTTTCCCAAACATCTTGAATAGGTGAAACGAAGTTCGCCGGTACAGCTAGTCTACGAATAAAATATGCCTCACATTTTGTTTCAGTAATACACATCTTTTAAACCCTAAAAAACATTATTAGGCTTAAATTTCAAAATATATAACCTCCCAGTCAGTCTATAAGCTAAAAAGTTTATTAATTCTCGAAACTGTAGGGAATTATTTAATTGCTATAATTTAATATATTTAATCACAAGAATCACAGCAGGTTATCAACATTTCTAGAATTAATCGATTACAAACGTCTGGTTAGGAAATCTAGTTTAACAGACTGGATTCGACGACCTGTTTTAGTTAAGACACTAAATTTAGTAAAAGTGACCTGACGAAATTCGTTCAGTTAGCACTTCACACTCTCCAGTCCCAAAGGTCTTGTCGTGAAGATATGTGTGTCTACGTAAGATGACATGTAGGTTCAAACGTCACATCGCGGATTTTAATTTTTAAATATACAGGGGGAATATAATACAGGGTTACCGGCAAGAAGTTGGTCCTCCATACAAAAAGTTCATCGTCCTCTGACAAAATGTGTGGAGAAAATTCTTTTTCGCAATTTTCTAAAAGTAAATGGACCAATGTTGTTGCTTTTGATGTACTCAGGCCGCCCTAGAATGATGATGATGATGATCCTTGTATATGTTAATAGTTTTAAGGATCTCAACCACACCATAATGTATATATTGATTATATAAAAATTGCTTTATAATAATGTACATACGAAATCATACATCACTTTATATGTATTTCCCTTTATTTTTGGCTTTGGTAAATTAAAATATTCCAAATTTAGTTGTATCTTTTCTTGATCTAGATATATGTTTTAACATTAATAAATATTTACCATACAATAAAGGTACGTTTCTTTTCAATTTTTAAATAATCCCTGCATTGATTTCTTTATTTAATAATTAATACTAGCAGCCAGACCCAGCTTCCATGTTATTGTTCATACAAACCTTCTCTATCTATTAAAAACCGCATCAAAATCTGTAATGTAGTTTTAAAGATCAAAGCATATTTAAGGACAGATAGCGGAAAGCCGCTTTTTTATACTGTGGATTGATGTTTAAAATACTAATTAGTGTTTTCCACTAATTACATAAATCCCTAGCCGTGACGAAGTGGATGTATTGAGTATTAGTTACGTGTCGTCTTATGTCATTGTTAAAACATGAGACGAAGTTTAGTTTTTGTAATGTTTCAAATAACCTATCGCCTCTGTGGTCTAGCGGTACGGCATCGGACTTGTCTTGAGGGCCTGGGTTCGATTCCCAGGTTGGCAACAACAAAATACCAAAATATGTGTTTTTCGTTTGCCTAACCCATCGACTTTTAATTTACACTAAAGAATTGACTACAACTCATAATATTATTAAATAAACCCAATTACAGTGCATCTATTAAAATTATGTGCTTCGGCTTTACACTTTATACTTTCATTTTTAAATTGGCTGACCTAAACTAAATTTAAACGAAATGATTAATTATGTAATAACAACTCTATATATAGATATCTTTAAATACATTCGGATTTCCGAAGCTTAACGAATATAGCCGAAACGC
Source organism: Calephelis nemesis (assembly GCA_002245505.1). Taxonomy (NCBI): domain Eukaryota; kingdom Metazoa; phylum Arthropoda; class Insecta; order Lepidoptera; family Riodinidae; genus Calephelis; species Calephelis nemesis. The sequence goes on along the minus strand of NJDD01001512.1, from coordinate 276,375 downwards.
ATAATGTAAATAGTACTACTGTTGCACTGATATTAGGAGCCAAACAATACGACTACATATTATCGTGAAACAGAAAGGGTGCCAATGTTTAATACTCGTATTAATTGAATAAATTTTGCGGTTGAAATGAGCACTGCGGAAAGTCCGTAGTTTGACACTCGCTGACCACAGTGATATTCGAGAAAGAGTGGGATTGAAAGAAAGCATTCGTGTAGAAATGAGGAAAGGCGGACCATTGGGTCGATCATACGGAAAAAAACGTAGATGAAAGATTGACAAAGTAGATATACAATGCGAATGTGGATGGATATAGGAACCCGAGGAGACCGAGGTTGACATTCCATTATAAAATGACTTTGGTCTTGACCACAGGACCTGTGTTAGTGTATCTCCGAAACCAACGTCTTTGTACGAAAAAGACAATAAATCTGGAGAAAGCCAAGCGGGTTTTGCAAGGATTTGGCATTCGATACTCTCTGCCGATGCGTAAGGAACTTAACATAAAAATATATGCATGTTACTAAAGTATAACATCTATTTGGGGCTCCCATATCAGTATTTACTGCAAAGTATTGCATAGACAATAAATGGGGAGGATGTCATTTTTGGATAGGATACAAGGATTTTGGCACTCGATACTTTCTTCCTTACCCATGAAGACCTTGGCTTGAAGATATGTATGTACCTATTTTAATAAACTAACACCTATATAAAGCTTCCATATCCGTATCTACAAAGCTTTGCTTAAGAATCAGTTATTATGTGATGCTGTATTTTTTTTAATTTGATCATTAAAAATAAGAGGTGTGACATAATGAAACGTTAATATAGTTAAACGTTACTGGTCACCTTCGAAACGAGAGGTAATCTGGCAGGAAATGGCATTTAAGTTTGTTGCCCGTTCACTTTTCTAGACTTTCACGTTTAGTGTAGGAAGCATTAAAATTAAGCTCTTCCGTATCGTTTTTTAACCAACTGCATATAATTATGTTATAATTACGAAATATTTGTGTTCCCACGACAATAGCTACACCGATTTCATTAAATTTATAGAAAGTAAGTAAACTTTGGATGAGGACTTGCGCTACTTAACTCGATATCTCAACGACTACCTATTAAAGAGATTTTAATAGGCAAATTTTAACTAAAAAGGACGGCGGTATTCTCGAAGGGGAAGGTAGAGCGGCAACCTGGTCACCCAAAATTAGACGAAAATACAATCCCACAAAGTGATAGGTGACAAAGCTATCGCCAACCGGGCACTTATTCAATCCCGGCTGTTTTTATTAGTATTTAAAAAAAGGCACATTTTCTTTCTGTTGTTCGACTCTGGAATTGAATTTTTAAGTTTATTTTGATTTAATTTGAACTCGGGACCTCAGGAAATCATGTCCAATACTGGACCTAAGTGATGAATACTACTAAAAGTATCAATAATTTAAATTACGGACATTCTAAAATTTAAAACGGAACACCTACTAAATTATTTTTTATTGTACGGAATCTAATATCTCTAAATGTGTGGGAGCCCTTTTTTGTAAAAACATTTTTTTTTATTCAATGTGTAACTTTTTGGTGTCATGTTCTGTGCCATAGTCCGAGCTAACTTACCTTTTAAACAAGGTATAAGTAATACATAGCATATTAATGATAAGAAAAATGGAATCGTTAAACCATAATAGCTTTTCAACAGAAATTCCGGTTTTCGCGGAAACAAATTTAAGAATCACTCATCTGAATGTAATAAAGTGTAAGTAAAAAAATTCCACTACATTATGTAAACTAATTTAATTATAACTTACACGATCTAATTATGTCATGACATACACAGATTAATAAACATGTATGAAGTAAGTTATTTAACACATTTTGAATAATTAACTTAATAATTACTTTTCAAATTATTTAAACAAACCTCAGTTCTTTCTTGAATTGCTTTAATAGTTTTTGTAACATGTTTAAAAAAGGAATTGATAAAACGGCGAATATCAACTTTAATCTAAAATAGAACGTTAGCAATGTAGTCGACTGACCGATTTAACTAAATATCTATGACTAATTATAACTTAAAAACTAAATATCAGGCCTTATCAAACATAACAATATACATACTCCACTTCCTCTTACACAGACTTTGACGTTGGCCTTAAATGGGAATATATAAAAAAACACATGCTTTCTTATGAAAAAAAGAATCTCGTAAGTTTGAGCAGAGTAGTGTGAATAAGTTATTATTACCATTATTTTTTTAAAGAAACTCTGCAATGTGCGAGAAGAACTTTTTGTTAGTTTTAATATACTAAATGGTGGTAATTTTGTTGCGCACTCACTAAACTAATTCTAAGATATCGCTGTCTTCTTTCAACGAAAGTAACAGAAAGAGACAAAACACTTTTAGCGCTGTCAAATTAGACCGTACACGTCAATTCTACAGACGTTTAATCTATCATTCGGTAAACGTTGATTAAAAACATCACAATTTGAAATGTTCGGACTAATCTGCCATGTCTAAAAAACGTTCCATCTCTTTTGTTTTTGTTTCATTTGAAAGAGATAGCATGCATAAAATAAGTTTAGTTTCTGAACAGCAGAATTACCACTATTGGCTTTTATCAGCATGTATAAATCAAAGGCTTAAAAATAACACTAATATGTAACATCACAGATGTCATTAGTATTCCACGTAGCAACTGCATATCAATATGGCGGACGTGATCGTCAATATGTCAACTATAATAATTAAGTCATACGACATTTTGTATTCATAACAACACGCTTTGTAATGATTTGAATAAATTAATTTTATTAATTGATATCAATATCCTTGAGATTGTTTATAATCCGATTAAAAGTTTATTTGAATAAATAAGTAGATCACTTTGTGTTTAAGAAACATCAGCATAATTATGAACTCTTCGTTTTACCTAATGTTGAGGAGAGATAATTCTTATTTAGGTACCTACCTATTTATTATTTTGATCCTTTTTAGCACTTTAACTTAACCAAATATCTTAAAGTTTTTTTACCTAGTTATGTGGCTACGACATGCGTAGTAAGTAACTACGTACCAGATAGGCATTTGAAAATATTCTTTGAATCACCAAATCAGCGCGGTACCTTTTTTTTCAATTATGAGTTTTTCAATTGTCTAATAATGGTATTAGATAAATGCGCGGCTGGTAATAATCGTGGATGACTCCGGTCACCACTTTGGAGAAACAGGCGTGAAATACTAACTTTCATTCAGTGATATAAGGTAATAAGATAGGTTTAGGTAATAAGGTAGGATTTACGGAGGTATAAATTCGGATTTCTTATAGGTACGTGATCATATTAGATTCGTAACATTGTTATATAATATATAGTATAAGTATTTACTTCAAGCTTTCAGGTTCTCAGTAGCTTTTGATAGTTCGATTTTATTTCAAACTCACGCGTTCCATAATTACTAATTATTGAATTTGATCGATGATGCTTACATGTTATATCGCCTCTGCAGTCTAGTGGTCTGGCGTTGGATTTGACTTCGTTGAATTCTGGGTTCGATCCCGGGGTTAGACAACAAAAAAAATTAACACACATTTTCTGAAGAAAACAACCTTGTCCGGGATTGGATATGTGCCCGGTTATGCTGTCACATTGTAGGACTTAGTATCTTTAACTAGTCGTGGTAACTCTAGGTGCCTCTATCGATACAGGCATAGATACTAATATTATTCTTCGTTTTGACGTATTTTACAATAATAATAAAAACTATTACAAACATCTTTTAAAACTTAAGTTTGTCTCTTTAAAATGTATTAATTATATTTTCGGTGCTTCTTATGTGTTCAATGAAGGATTTATTAAATGTCATCGATCAATCCATAGCAAAAGCAATAAATATTGATCTTGTTCTAGAACATTCCAAGGTCCTGCCTCTCTCTGTCACCAGTGATTCATTTCTTATCTTGCAAACCTTTTTCAAAGGCCGCCAGGAACTGCTTTATAAAAACTTGTATGACTCAGTTTACATTGTTATTTTTTGTTAATGTTTTATTGGGATTGTTGCTATTTTTGTGACATCTAAAATTGCTACTGTATGTCTTTTTATCAAACTGGAATCGACGTCTTATTTATTTTGTTTGTTTGTACTTTTCGTACATTTGTTTTTTCTATGAACAAATTACACAAATTGAATCTAACTGCGAAAGCAAGTTGGTCAGTGACTTTAACCGAGTACAGGAAGCAAACGAAATATCCGACCCCTTTACAGTACTTTGAAAATATTCTGCAGGGGTCAGATATATCGTTTGCTTACTGATCCCCGTGATCAACGTGGTGGCAATATTTTTTATAGTGCTGTATTTAGCACAATATCATGATAGATATAACACATAAAAATAACTTAAGGGAAAATCTTTAAGTATTATTAGTATTAATAGGAGAAAATACTATTTAGGTCAAAATGATGTGCCTACTTAGAAATCCAAATTTATTGTCTATATTATTGATTTCACAGATCTGTTTTTTAAAGTCTCAAAAATTGTGCATGAAGGTACTATCAGTAACAAAAGTGCATTTTTAAGTTTACCTACCTATTGTTTTAATAAAAAAACACGGAAAGTAATTTGTAGAATTCTCAGTAAATTATTGTTTTAGTATTTCAACATCGACTTTTGGTTATGAATATTTCAGAAAAAATATTTTATTGAAATACAATAAAAATTGAATATTTGATACATTTAATACGAACTTAGGTTTTGTTTCCACAAAACCATCAAGCTTAGATATCACTGATTATGAAGCAAGACGTTATCTATTCAAAAGTATGTACAATGATATATAAATATAATTAAAAAAGTATTGGTAATCTTGATTAAGTTTAAAAAAGATTGGCACGAAATAAATATATGTATAAACAAAAATCAGTTCATTCCGAAAATGTTCAGAAGTAAACAATAATAACAAAACGATGAGGTGCTCCTATTTTGAAAGTCGGTTGAAAATACGAAATTGTACGATATAATAAACTGTAGGTTTAACGGAAGCGACGAAATAGAGCGTACATTATTTACAACTGACATTTTAGTTTGCAACACAGCGTCATTTTGTAATACTAAATCGAAAACATTAAAGATATGTTGGTAAATACATCCGTTCGCTGATGTTTTTTTTGGTCCTTAATCCGCTAATTGCAATAGCATCTCAATTGCACAGTCGAAATCTTAACAAAATAAATAAAAATAAAAAAACGTAGGTACAATGTGACCAATTTATTCAGCAAACATAACATCTTTTTCCTCCCTATTTAAATTGATTAATTAAAGGTATATTGACAAACTGTCACCAAGCGCGACAGTACAAACGCATATTAATATTTAAAATTTAAAAGTATGTATGTTTACATGTTTGTTCCGGTTTCACGCCTGCTAAATCAATGTTAATGGATTTTAGAAAGTGTAAATATGTAAGACCTTGTCCTTTACAAAGTTAACTTTTATCTTCACATTTTAAGTATTGCCCGAGGTGAAGATAAATAACTGGTGGAAACAAATGATCAGACTAAAATTTCTTAATAATTCTTATTATTTTATTTACGTTTTTATTAACCCGCAATATCGCTCGCATTTAAGTCATTAAAATATACAATGTAACTTTTAGTAACTCGAACAGTTTTCGATTGAAAGTGTAACAAAGAAAATACTTTCCGACGAGCTTTTAAATAAAAATTTGAATTTCAAAATATTAAAGTATCACTGAGTCTTGACAGTCTCTAAGTATTTGATCAACACATATTATATTAGTCATCTCCATAGAAGATAAATTGTGACAAAAGTTTATATTTAATTGGATTAAGGTCAATTAATATCCACTTATTTAAAGGTCAAATAATTCCGTCAAACCAAAGGAATATTTTATTAGGTAGCAACAAATTGAGCTTGTTACATAAATTAGCATAAATGAATATCAAATTCATCGAAATAAAACTTTATTGAGGCAACTAAATCGAGGCGAAATTACAAAAGTTGTTACATAAGAACCGATTCCTTGAGACTAGTTTGGCTTGTTCTACTTATGCTTACTCTACCAGCATTAACTATATCGTGTTTCAACAAGTTGGTTACGCTGTCACTGTTCTAGAACATTCTATGTTACGTCTGAAAAATACCAGTGCTTTTCCACTTTTTATTTAGCTAGTTTTACAGTGACAGTTGTTTTTTTTTTATTGAAACACTTATTTCATTTTGGACTAGGAATATTATGTACATGTACCATATGACACTTTAAAAAAAATCTTAATATTTGTTTAATTTGTTTTGGATTAAAGTTTGTCATAAAATAAAAGTATTTTATTAACGAAAATACACAGGCGTGCCTATGCGCAAAAAGAAATGTAGCCGTCGAAAAATTAAGGGGATTGCGTCCAATAAATAAACATAAAACAAACAAGTACAAAACATAAAAATTAATAAACATATAAAAAATAATTATGTAGGTACTTCTATAGTTTTTCAACATGAACGTTAAAAAAAATAATTCATATGAAAAGTGTTAAAATTATTATTATCAGATTAAGAGGTCGCTTTTTTACATTTAACTGTAAATCGTCCTTGCTAGTCGGGACTACGTTTAATGGGTCAAATGTTTAGATACAAAAACATTAATTCATATATTCAACCGCTAATTCTTCTGCATTGTTCTAGCGTTAAGCCCTAGAGTTCTTTCATTCTCAAATTCTTGAATCCATCTTCACTTTAGATGAGCTTATTTTAGTCTTCTTTATAAATTTAGATACGGGCGCGCGTTTATGAAATAGTTGATTCTTCAAAAACATCTTATTTACGAAAGTTAGTAGGTATATAGATCGACAAGGATTTTTTTATGTTATGTTATTATTATGATTATTTATAACTTTATCTACGATACATAATTTTAGTTTCATTTTTTATTTTTGAGATATGCTATCAAGAATTGCTTTTTCACAACACCGACAAAATTTGATTACCTACTCTTACCAAGCCGCCTAATAATTTTCTTTATCCAACAAAAAAAATATTTAAATCGGCAATTGAATCGGTATGTAAAATATAAATTCATTAATTAATAACAATTAAATACAATTGACAAACACTTTTTAATCTACAGAGAAAAGTGTACAACCATCCTTCAAATATTTTGGAGCTTTTTTATATAGAACCATAAGACAATATTTTGTTTATTATATTAAGCTCTACTAACTTTAGAAATGTGTAGTTGTGTATGTTCTGTTTTCAAGCCAAAACATGGAGATAAATCACACATCGGAGATGGAAATGGTCTAATTTTTATTCCGATATCTCGAGTTCCCAGGCTACAAATAAATAATTTGCGTATGTGGACAAAGATACTAACAACATCTATCTACCTATCTATCTATAGTAATACATGGAATAAATTAGGTATCTATTTTTTTCTAATAATTTATTTACTCAAGCCGTTCTACATTAATATTGTAAAATCAAACCCTACCTGTTTTTTTAACCTCGTTACATGATTCACTGGCTTATTTCTAAAAAATATTTTACACTCTATTTTTCTTTAATACTAACTATACTTTTGAATTACAGTAAGAACATTTATCTAAAACCTTATTAATGTGTGTCTTATTAACGTAAGTAAATATTTTCTTACATTCATAAACCTAACATTATGAAATTACTTATGAAATGTGTAACTGTTCATGTTTTCTACTCATTTAATTTTTAACATTTCATTAATTGTACTTGTACTTTTTAAAATTTATATTAAAAAATGAAAAATATCACATTTCGGAAGTAATTTTATAATGATAAAAAATGACTTCTGAAATCTGTTATTTTTCATTTTTTGGATTTTTTTACATTTTATGAATTGTACTTGTACTTTTTAAAATTTATAAATATTAAGCACTGACCTCTTAGAACGTCAGCTGGGATGAGCCGCCTGTAAGTTTTCTCCTTATCTTCTTCAACTTTGTCATCGGCGAAGACGAACGCGAAAATAGCGAGAACAATTAAGTATTTCATTGTCACACCTTACGAGCGCCGGTTTGGAAAAAAAAATAAAAAACCAAAATAAGCGCGCTTTTATTTTGACAGTTCCACTAAGGAATCGCACGAACGACTGGGTTACACATTCGATTTTCGCGCGGTTTTATTTCAAATGTCAGGCGGGGAGTGAATGGACAAGATGGCCGATGTATGACCAGGATTATTTTTTATGTTTTATGTCGACTCAGGGTTGTATATTACGAAATTTTCCTATTGTTTAATTGAGACACGAGCTCTTAAACATTATTCCTTATCAAGACGATGCACAATTGTTGTTGAAAACGTTAAAGACTCGCCGATTTCTTTTAACAAATTTATTTAATTTTTCATCTTTACAGTTTGCTGGGACATTTAACCAGCCTTTGAATTATCGAAAAACTTGTAACTTTTAATCTATTTCAAAAAAAGAGGATTTGATATGTAAGGATTTGTTAATTATATATTTTAAGTATTTTAATCTTTGTCATATTTTAAGAGATTCTAAAAAATATTTTTAATTTGAAAAAGCATACCTACCTACCTTAGACTTTGCTATACAAGAAAATAGATGGCTTACTTATATAATTACTATTAATAAATAAAATATGTGTATTTTATTTTATATTTATTGAATAAAATATTTCAACCTCCTCTAGTGAGGAGAACTAGTGTTCTTAAACTTTATAGTGGCAAAAAAAAGGTGATAATCCTGGCTAATCGCTGCAGTGCTGTACCACCCAATGATACTCTACCACTTGTTATCATTCCAAAATACCCCTAAACTCGTGGCCTGCGTTTTGATCACAGGCGAACTTATCAAAGTTGAATAGATAACAATAATGCCTGACATTCGAAGGTGGGTATGTAGGTACCTTCTTATTATAAGTAGTTTTAGTTATTGGTATAAGATGACACTAGGGAAACAAGGAGATAGGTTTGCCGAACATAAGATTTGACATATCATTAAGACACCTAGGATCAATTAACATAAAAAATATTATCCATTAAAATTTAAAAAAATGTATAATTTAATGTAAAAAATAATACGTTTCCCTTGGCCATCTCATTAGGTATGCTGGAACGACCGAATTTGAGGATTATTATTTTATCAAAATATTTTATTGACAACTAGCTGTGTGCAGCACACTTCGTTCCAACCGTTCAGTTTGTATAGGAAAAATTAATATGTTGCTTTATTTTTCTTATTTTTTGAACATTCCCTGAACTTAGGCAAATAATTTAAGACGAAAACTAGCCAAATCGGTTCAGCCAATCTCGAGTATTAACAAGACTAACGTACAGCAATTGATTTTTATAGGTAGAAGATTTTTGTTTAAATCACAATATATAAAATAAATTTGTTGATTATTTTAGCGTGAAGATATGTGCGTATATTTAAGGTGACCTGCACGTTCAAATATTTCTCGATGTTCCGAATTTCAAGTTATTTGGTTACTTTATAATGAGTGTTACGTCTATTAAGTACATCTAAACTACAAAACTTATGACTTGAAACAAAGCAATCTGTAGTACTCATACCACAAATCAAATAACGAATAAAAGCCATTAAATCGAACTAAGCGTTGATGAAAATTTTGACTTTTACACCTTTTACACAGGAACCCTTGTAATGAGCGGGGTAAAAAGAAATGATAATGATAAATATCCCCGGGCAAGTTACCAAATTTGAATCTAACCCCAAAGTAAGCAAATTATATGCTTGTGCTATGGGTGTTATGACAACGATTCTAATACATAGATATACTTAAATAGATACCAGAATAAATTTAATAAACACCCAGACCCGGAAATGAAGACATTTGAATGTTCATCACACAAATGCCTGCCCCCGTCGAGACTCGAACCCAAGCCTCGCAGTTGGTCGATGTAGTTATGCGTACGCTAGCCACTCTACATACGGGGCAATCAAACTAGCATATAACCTTCCTCAGATGTAAAGTACTTACTAGTCAAACTTCGCCACAGTCAATTGAGTAGATTGGGTTTGAATCTACAGTTCGAAGTAAAGCTATAAACGTGTTCTGGTGCCCCGTTTTAGTTTCCTGCACCTACTTTTCTTTAAATATCTTCAATGTACATAATTTACTATCCTAAGTATAGGTTTCTATCAATTTACAAAATTCCTTTAAACTATTGAAACCAATATTATTTTCTATATGGTTTAGACCCTGTAGCCTAGTTTTAGAACTACAAACTCACACCATATTATATTTATATATAATGGCACTAACTGTTGCCCGCATTGTTAATGGTCTCACAGGACCATTCTTTTGGGGAGTTCATCGGAGACCAACGCCTGTATAAGCAATATCTACATCGCGTAAACCCACAGTCAGTACATTCATCATCATTGTCCATTTAACCTACGATGCAAACTTCATCTTGATCGTCTTGTCATTGTCTATATAAAAAAGTATCTTCATACCCATATCCCCGAAGAGGTAGGCAGAGGTACAACCAGGGCACCTACGAATAGGAGACACTAAGTCCCACAATGTGATAGGTGGCAAGCCTCTTGCCATCCGGACATGTATTCAATCCCGAGCAACGTAATTTATATTAGAAAATGAAAAATTTACATTTTTCTACTATTTATGGTTGCCCGACCCAGGATCGAACCCGGGTCCTCAAGAAGTCAAGTCCGACGACGCAATGCTAAGCCACAGAGGCGAGTATATTTCTACATATAATATAACCACCTCATTTAGGCGATATTATCTATGTCAGACATCGATGCGACCAAGAAACGTAGCTTATTTCTACATTTATACGTGATGCCAAAACTTTGGACCCCTTTGGACGGAGGAGCATAAAATTTGGTACACTTATACTTTATGCGTAGGAGAAGTGCAGAACGCTAATATTCTTCAATAATAGTGCTTAAAAAGTACATTAAATCAATAAATAAAACATTATCCACACTACCATTCATTTAACCAAATAAATATATTGATGATAACGATAAAAGATCACAGATGGCGCACTAACTATTCATAAAGTTTGGAAAAAAATAGTTGGTCTTGAGAAATGAAGATGACGTTCTTATCAACAAGATATTAATATTTATTATGGTCAAATTTCGACTAATGGGCGACCACTAGTAGAACCGAAATAGGTTACGAAAAAATGAAAAGCCATCAACATAGCCACTAAGGACAGGCACATAGTCAACTAAGACGACATAGCTTTATATTTTACTATTTCAAGTATTAAAAATATAAAATTATTTAATTTAATTTCTCTACCACTAGTTGGGAAAGCTACGTCGAACAAGAGAAAGAGGAAGAGCCAGCAAAAATGTTCACAATTAATGCTCTACCAAAATCCAAAATTCGAAGAATTTTGAAGTTATAGTCTTGCACTGTATTTATTACACTGTAATGTCTGTCTTTATTAGCAAGACGATTAGAGCTTAAAAACAAAACAAAGTCACATAAACTTCAGTTATACTTCACGAAGAGCTCTCACAGCTGCAAAGTGAAAACCGATCCGTTTCTTGGAAAAATGTTTTGTTATTCATCTAGATGTGCACTCGACTTCGTCCACTTATAAGTTTTATTAAGTTTTTTTGAATCTTTTTAAAATAAATTACCTAGTCTAAGTTACTCCTTATTGCATCAACTACCTGCCAATGACAGTTCTATCAACATCGGTCAAGCCGTTTCAGAGATTAGCCGGAACAAACAGGCCGACAGACAAATAAAAAACTTGCACCTACATCTATATTCGTAGGTGGTAAACATTAGTTATTTCAATTGAAGGAAAGAAAAGTCTCTTAACACCCATATCCCCGAAGAGGTTGGCAAAAACACAACTAAGGCAACTACGAGTAGCCGAAGATACTAAATAGTATTATTCGTGCATTTCAATTTATATAACATGTATGTGTATTATAATATGAAAAAATATATACATATATCATATTATATTAGTGTAATGTTAGATATTATATTGATTTTTTGAAGCCCTATCTTATATTTTAAATACGTAAATTGTCTCTTTCACCCTAAGGTGGTCCGCCTTTGTGCACCTAAGTTAAATAAAGTAAGTAGTAAGTGAAAGAGTGAGT
>NJDD01001512.1:249651-260484 GCA_002245505.1 Calephelis nemesis | reverse complement strand
ATGAGATTGGTCGAAATATGATTATTCCTATCCTTGATATTATTTGTCCAATTCTAACTCATATTCTAAACCAATCAATCACCACTGAAGCTTTTCCCACGACCTGGAAAAACGCCAAAACTATTCCACTTCCTAAGAAATCAAACCCTGTTGCTCCATCTGACTATCGACCAATTTCTATCCTACCATTCCTGTCTAAGGTTTTGGAACGATTAGTCCACCATCAATTTTCCTCCTTCCTTGACTCCCAAAATTTGTTAAATGATCTTCAGTCCGGTTTCCGCCCAGGGCACAGCACGACCACTGCTCTGGTAAAGAATACGGATGACATTCGTTTAGCTATGGACAACAAGATGCTAACAGTGTTAGCTTTACTTGACTTTAGTAATGCCTTCAACTCTGTGGATCACGACGTGCTATTGGCAGTATTGGAAAGTTTCAATTTATCTCCTGCTTCTGTAAACTGGTTTCGTAGTTATCTACAGGGACGGAGGCAATTTGTTCAAGCGGGCGAAGCTATGTCATCGTGGTCTTTCTCACTAGCGGTGTGCCTCAGGGTGGAGTGTTGTCCCCTCTGTTATTTTCATCTTTCATTAATTCTGTAAATCAGTCCTTATCCTCTTTTTTCCACCTTTATGCAGATGATCTTCAAATTTACACACACTCTCGTCTCTCAGAACTTCACAACGCCATTACCCTTATTAATAGTGATCTGGTCAGTATCGAAAAGTGGAGTAAATCTTTCGGTCTTCAACTTAATCCAATCAAGACTCAGGTCATTATTATTGGTAGCCCCGGACTTATAAATAAGATAAATTGGTCTACGGTACCCCCTGTTAGATTAAATAATATAATTATCCCTTATAGTAACTCCGTTAAGAATCTCGGTGTTTATATAGATAATACTCTCTCTTGGACTAAGCAACTGCAGGAGGTCAGTAGAAAAATTTTTCGTGCTTGGAACTCGTTGAAGCGTCTTCATTTTTTGCTCCCAATTCCTACCAAGATTATGCTTGCTGATTCTTTACTACTTTCAATCATAGATTATGCTGAAGCATACAGTAGTAAAAAGCACAAGTTTACAAACTTCCTGATAACGGCCTCCAGAAATACATACACGGTTCGGTTTTCTCTCTTTTTATCCCTAATCACGTGCTGTCCCCTGGATGGATTCCAGTACTCCATTAAGCCAATTTTCCCGACTGGTTAAAATAATATTGCACAGTCTTTTGTCTGTATTTCATTATCGGAGTATCTTGTCGCATCGTCGTGATAGAGTTTGCTATGAATCCATGATGCAAAACTAGCTAGTGTTTCCTTCCGACCAACTTTTTTGAAGTGAAAACTTTTTTAGGCGTGTTAAGCGTTTTGGTAGAGGGTAAAATCCTCGGTTCGCGTCACCGACATGCTAATGATAATAGTATATCTATAGCTATGGAAAGGCAGACTAGCGCACGCGCAGTAGCCTGTGTACACGTATACACTAATACATCGACTATTTCTGACTGACAAGATAATTGTATATTAATTATTTTTTCCACCACTTTGTATTTATATTTTGTTCATGATTTGTTTAACCCATCATATGTAACTAATAAATAAAACATAAAAAAATTCATATAATTTTTGCATATAGTTTTAATTACCCTCAACTTAATAGTTCCGTTTTCACTTCTATCGGCAGTCCCACGACTGCTACTGTTTTTTAATATTTATTTGATTCCTACACCCGAAAATAACTCTCATGCTGGTACTCGATTAAGTAGGCTTATAGACAGTGCTAGCCCGGTCTTATGTATAACATCCTCGACAGTTGACAGTCATAAACCTTGTGAAGACATTCACAAAAACGAAAATAATAAGCAAAATTGGTCAAGTCGTTCTCACGTAATAATTAGTTATAATTGCTGAATGTTTTTATTTCACATTTGTACAAAAATAGAAGGGATAAGTTTCATGGTCCATGCATGTATAGTCCGGTAGTCCCAATTTTCTTGATGCCTAGACTAGTTTTGATGTATTGGGTATGTTCACAATCACAGATACTAAAAGAACTACATGTTATGTATGGGTATGTTCCTGAGCCTCTGTGGTTTAGCAAAAATTCATGAGGGTTCAAACATAAATCTGGGTTCGATCCTCGTGTCGGAAAACAAAATAAAATTGTGATTTTTTTATTTTTTTTAACAAAAGTTACGTTGCCCTGGATTGGATATATATTTTTTATGACATAGGTAGGCAAACAAGAAGACGGATTTCCTGGAGGTAAGAAATTCACGCTGCCTAGAGACACCAAAGGTGGTAATGGTGAGTAAGCGCTTTTTCGATGACCTCTCACATTAAAAAACATTGGATAAGTGCCTGATTCGCAATAAGCTTGACACCTATCACATTGTGGTACCTAATATCTTTGGCTAATCGTGGGTATCATGATTATACCTCTGCATACCTCTTAGGAGGTATGGGAGTCGTTTTTTATGTTCCTAACAATATCATCCCGTGTAGAGTTTTTTTTAAAAAAAGAGCGGTTTTGTTTAGTTTTGCGACTACTACATATTTTACAGTACTGACATACATACATATAGTTGACGTTTTATATAGTAGCACTGTTTTAATTTTCTACTATTATCGCCTCTGTGGTCTAGCGGTCCGGGTGTCGGACTTGACTGCATGAGGTCCCAGGTTCGAATCCCGGGTCAGCCAACAAATATTGGTTGCGCAATAACCAACATAGAAAATTGGTTTTTTCTAATTTTCTAAAATTTACAAAATGTTGGTCGGGATTGGAAATGTGCCCGGTTGGCGATAGGCTTGCCACCTATCATATTGTGGGACTTAGTGTCTTCGGCTAGTCCTGGGTGCCTTGGTTGTACCTCTGCCTACCTCTTCGGGGATATGGGCGTGAAGATACTTTTTTTTACTATTATCTCAGTGCCTTACACTGTTGTCCTGCCTGGATGGTTAGGTAACCTTTCTAAGGCATGGGGCTAAATACCTCAAAGGTGGTAAAGTTATAGCCCAATTTACCACCTTTTTTCATCATCAGCAAATCAGTGAGCTGGAGACGGTACAAAATGGTAAAAAATATAGTAAAGGTTATATTAGTGAATGGTGCTAATGGAGGCCGTTTTTACCGACTCCAAAAAAGGAAACTTACCATCAGGAAATCCTCTGTTTGTTTTCTTTCAAATATTGTAAAAAAAAAGAAATAATTGGAGTTGGTTTTTGCAGTTTTACTGTAGTTAATTATGAGCGCCAGAGTTTGGAAAAAAAAATTACGAGGTATATTTTATGTTATTCTATTTTATCATATATATACATGTACTTTTTACTTTACATGTATAGGGATAAAAATAAATCCCAATTTCCCTCGGTCATTTCATTACACCAGAACAGATGGACCACCTTTGCTTATTTATTTTGTATTGTCAAGAGAAGGTTCTTATAAAAGGAAAAACTAAGAAATTTGCAGGGAAAAAGCGGAAAAATAATGTTTTAATCCATACAAACTCTTAGCAGCTGTTAATGTCAAGTTATACGAAATTCGCTGAGCGGGCTAGTGTAACTATATTGTAAGAAAATTCTGTGGTTGTGTTACATGTATAAGTGCTGGTTGTACATTCCTGGGTTAAGTTTAATAACTAGTTACGGTCGATTAAAAGAGACGATAAATATTACGATAGTGGTAATTTTGTTGCGCACTCACTAAACTAATTTTAAGTTATCGCTATCTTCTTTCAACGATAGTAACTGAAAGAGAAAAAACACTTTAGTCCTGTCAAATTAGAGAAATGCATCTAAAATAAGTTTAGTTTGTCAACAGCAGAATTACCACCATTATAATCGCCTCTGTGGTGTAGCGGTCCAGGTGTTGGATTTAACTTCATGGGGTCCCGGGTCGGGCAAAAAATGGAAAACGCCGTTTTCCCAATCTTGTAATAGGCAAACAAAAATATTGTTTGGGATTGGATATGTGCTCGGTTGGCGGTAGGCTTGCCACCTACCACATTGTGGGACTTAGTGTCTTCAGCTAGTCGTGGGTGCTCTGTTTGTGCATCTGCCTACAGTGGATATGGGCTTAAAGATACGTTTATATTATAGGATTCATATTAATTACCTTTAATTAATATTTTAATCGGTTAATAATTTCTATAAAAATTTGGTCATTTAATTATGGGCCAAATGTTAATTAACATCACTAAGGGCCACTTGCATATTCCTGGGTTAAGTATTTAACACTGAGTTAACGTTTAACTAGGATTAAATCACCATATATTTGACAGTTTAACTCAATTTCAAATGTAGCCCGGGAATGTGCAAGTGGCCTTAAGTATGACTGTTCAACTATCAAATGTAGCGTGATATAACCCTGAGCTAACTCAGAGTTAAATATTTAAGTAACCCTGCAACATGCAAACCGAATTTAGTCAAATAAACACCCTGGACCAGTTACACAAATTGAATCTAACCCCAAAGTAAGCAAATTATATGCACGTGTCATGGTGTTAACCAAATTAATATTTAAAAATACTTAAATACTTGAATTCCAAAAGATATATGCACACCTAGAAATATAGATAGGTATGTTTATCACACAATACTACCTTCGACCTCTAACTCTATCGGATCTCTGATCTGTATTTTTTATTTTTATGTAACAAGCACACCGATTTTTTGATGGTAAGAAATTTACGCTGACTAGAGGCACCAAAGGCTGTAATGATGCGTTGCGAACACTTCAACGGCAAGCGTTGGACGTTATGGCGGCAGCAAATGGTAAGGCGATGGTACCAATCCGGGCGAGTCGCTGCCATACTCTACCACCTAGTAGTATGTCACGGTGACAGTGACGGTAAGCCTATGCTCGCCTATTACGAGCTGCCTGGCAGGAAGGCAGATGGTCTATTCTGCAAAGGAGCCCAGACCAACACAGGGAAAACTTTCTAGCTTTCCCCGTGTTGGTCTGTATCTAGATTGTTTATCTTAATATATTATTTCTATAACTAGATTTTTATTTTATAGTTTTAATAGAAAAATCACCGGATGAATGTCATTGTGACGTCATTATAGTGTATTCATGGTCCATTTGGTAAGAGGGACATGTACCTTGACTAAATGCAAAAAATGGACAATGTATATTTGCAGCTGCATTGTTAGTGGGCAAAAATTGGTGTTAGTTTAGGGGTAATCTTAAGGTCATTAGTTATTCACTTGGTACAGTTCGATTCCTGACGTGTACACTTATTTTTGTGATGGACTTATCTTTATTAAATATTTATATCTTCACGCCTGTATCCCTTAATCTAGGCAGGATCACAACCAGGACACCCAATATTAGCCGAAAGTGATACAGTTACGGCTGCACTCAAAGACGTCTATTATATTTTATTTAGAGACTGCTGTTTAATCTTAACATAAAAGTAAAGTATTTTCACGCCCATATATACGCTCGAAGAGGTAGGCAAAGGCCCAACCAGGACACCCACGACTAGCCGAAGACATTTAGTCCCACAATGTGATTTGTGACAAGCCTATCGCCAACCGGGCAAATATCCGATTCCGGGCAACATTTTTTTTATTAGGAAATTGGAAAAACCAAATCTTCTTTTTGTTGCCCGACCCGGGATTCGAACCCGGGACCTCATGCAGTCCAGTCCAACAACTGAACCGCTAGACCAAAGAGGTCATAACATAATCTATCAAATCTATCATCAAGTCACAATTTCTTATAGAAAATGTTGACTAATGACTGATTAAAAGATAATTGACCACTGTGAGAGCGGCCGTTAGACTCGGATTCTGATTGGCGACAAACCTATCGTAATTGCTAACCGGGCACTAACTCAATCCTGGCTAACGTTGTTTTCAAAAGAAAGTTAAAAATACACACAACAAGCTACCCAAACCGAGAATCAAGCTCTTTACAAAGAATATTCCCATGATGTAAATATAACCCTCTTTGTAATTGGCTAAAAATTAAAAGAGGTAAAAATTTGAATAAAGGTACAAAAGATAAAATTGTCCAAAGAATGACCTCTTGACCCTTCACGCCTTTGTTCCTTGATCCACGCATGGCTGATAGTTTGTGCTCTCGTACAATGACACCCAAACCGGTGAAATATATACTGTTTTATATATGACTATTTGTCTGTATGTTACTTTGTACTGAACAGCATCAAATGTCAATGATATCCAATAAGTTCTTTAAAAGATAAGCAGAACAAATAAGTATAATCCTCATAGTAAATAGATACACAATGCTAATAGATACCAAAAATAACTTATTTAAAGACCAAATAGATGAAAGTTTTCCGAAAGTTCTAGAAAAAAGTTTTGAAACAATCTTTTTATTCTTAAAACCTCTTTCATGTTTCTGGGTTAAATTTAACAATGAATTTAACTGTCAAATACAAATTTATTTTACCCGATTTAGAAGCTAACTCAGAGGTAAATATTTAACTAAGGTCGCTTAATGTTTATAATCACAAGAGAACCAAATTATGAAATGTTTTAGATATTTTCACATCTATAAAAAATCATCTGAAATGGAATTTGAACCTGCCCTCTTTCGTCTACCGCTGTCAAACGCTCATTTTAACTACCGAAGATTCATTAATATGGTGAAATTCGTAGTTGCTTTCTTGTCGATTCTTTCAATAATTATATCACATAGCTACTAGGTAATAGGTAGGTAATAGCTTTTATGCAATACTATTAAAATTAATTCAATATTGCAGATGAAACTAGAAATTCACATTTTATAATGACCATTACTTTCAATTCTCGAAGTGTATTTGTCATATAATGTGTTTTAATATTGCATTAAGTACTAGCTGTTCCGGCAAGCGTTTAGTATGGTAATAGTTAAAATGTTGTTTTTCTAGATTCCTTTAGCCGTGCGGGATAAAAAGTACCTATCCTATGTCCGTCTTTTAGTTTGGCTCACAATTTTTTAATCAATCAATTTTTTAATTTGGCTCACAAATTGGTTAAACTGTTCTTGAGTTAAAAATAGTGTAACGTGACTTTCTCTAATGTGAAAATAAAAGTATCTTTACGCCCATATCAGAGGCTAGCAGAGGTACAACCAGGGCACCCACGACTAGCCGAAGACATTAAGTTCCACAATGTGATAGTTAGTAAGCCTATCGCCAACCTGGCCACGTATCAAATCCCGAGCAACGTTTTTTCATTAGAAAATTGGAAAAACCAAATTTTATCTCTGTTGCCCGACCCGGGAATCGAACCCGGGACCTCATGAAGTCAACTCCAACACCTGGACCGCTAGACCACAGAGGCGATTTTGTAAGTATATAGTTATAGATTTTGTTGCTGTATTTGGTATATACGTGCTTGTTTTTAAACATTAGGGTGATGGCAAACATAATAAATACCTACTCACAACATTTGTTATAAAAGAGAGATAATTTTAGAATAAAGTTGTTTGAAATCGAATTGAAATTGTTCAGGTAAAGATACCAAAAATATAGGTTTTAGGTATCTGTTTTTAAAATTAAAATCGGCGAAATAAGCGAACAGAATTTTTATCAATTTCATGCACTAAAAGACACGTATAATATTAATTTATTATTTAAATTATAAAAAATATCTTCATAATATCAGTCTTAGCTCATATTATATAAAAATAGATTTTATTGCCCATTATGTAGTAACAGTTTCATAAATGTTTCATTTTGTTCGACATATCCTGTTATTTGAATAGATGTTAATACCAATTTCCATTTTTTGTTTATAATCCTTACCCTATACTTATCTGTGGATATACCTACACGTAGCCTTTAGACACCAAAACATTGATAGTAAGTCGCCAATATGCTGAAATCTTAATCGCCTACTTCGTATGCCACAAGCTAACTAAAGTACTCGTAGTTTTGTACTTTCTCAAACTAATCTTTAACGGAAGTAAAATATATTCATTAATTCAAGGTGCTAATTGCAGAACATTATCAATAATATCTCCATTATGAAATAAATGACAGGTATATTAATTTTTATTGTTTAATTGTATACTATTCTTAATTAACACTATGTACTTATATCTTTATTTAAAATAATGATGTAACAACTGAATTTACAGTTGAAATAACAGATTTATTGTCAGATAATTTTTTTTCACAAATAAAGTATATCTAAAACAAAGGCCCCAGTACGTTGCCTTGTGAAAAGCCATTGTGTTTAAACAATTATAATCTGTTGACGGTCATATTGTAATGAGAAGTGCCTTTGTTGTTGGTTTTTCTGTTTAATTAGATAGTTTTGTAAGCTTTTTTGTTTAATATCTTTTTAGTAAATAATGCTGTTATTACACAGGGTTATCTTTATTCTTAAGGTATATATATTATATAGGAACATATAAAGGTAAACATATTATATGACACCATAACTTCAGGCAACGTCGCTATTTTTTAAGTCAGTTGAATTTTGAAGTCAACCGAATCAGTAGCCGTTGTTTTGATATCGTCTATTGGTTTAGTCAATCAACAAGCACTTTTGATGATTTTGAATGGATAAAATTATAAAAAAGTACCTTCACGATTACGTCCCCGAAGAGGTAGACAAACGCATAATTAGAGCACCCACGTCTGTGGTAGGTGGCAAATTGAATGTTAATATATAACGGGAATCGAAACCGGAACCTCATGAAGTCAAGTGCCATTGACCACAGAGACAATAAAATATTTTGTATGATATTCGATAAAGAAGTAAAATTGTTATAAAACTCTGGTCATAAATTAGTTTCGAACTAGACTATCCCTTTCCGCTAGGATCACCATGTAAATATGAATCATAGCTGTCGAGTTTATCACATTTTTTTTGTAACTAAGCCTCATCGTCTTGCGTATATCTATCGGCTGCTCTTAGAGACATCAATCGATATTTAATCTCTCATTAAGTCACACAGTTTTGTATAGAAGATATCAACTTAATGACTGATTACCTAAAAGATATTAATTGTCTCTGGCTGTGACCATGTAAGTCAGCTAGTAAATAACTTAAATAATGTTTCTAGGTAGTATAGTCTTACAGCCTATATGTATGTATGTATGTTTCTAGGTAGTATAATTAAGTTTGTTAAATATTTGAACACCTTAATGTGGTAAAAGTTTAAACTAATAAGTATTTTGTAACAGATTTAAAATACACGTATTCTGCAAATAAATAAATTTTATTTCATATTAAATCAAAAATACAATGATTATATTAATGGTGTAGTTAGGTAAATGTTAATATACGGATATTGGGGTATCTACAAATTTTAAAAACTTTGTGGTCAGTTGAGATTTTTTCCCCGATTTCAGGTAAATTTTATGAAATTTTACAAAAACAAAATTATAAATATTTTTTACAAGTCGCAGCACTGCAATGGGTGGTCTCCACAGTTTGAGCCGCTTTGCGAAGCCGCTGGCCTATCAGCTGGTAGATAATTAGGAATATTTCGCTAAGTTTAATACATGCCAATTAGAAATACTTCGTAATGCAGACGTAAGTTTATGAAGTATTACGTTCTTGATTAATTAGGTATTTCTTTATTAAGAATGTCTAGAAAGGAAATAACAAAAGTATAGCTTATAATCCATACTAATATCAAACTTGTTTAAGACCGCGGGTTTGCTGCAATAAATCATTTATTTTTTATTTTTTAAGAAATACATGCACCTTGACCGATTTCATTTACAATAGACAGATAGATCAAATTACAGAAAATATGTAATAGTATGTTCTATTTTGATGTCAATCGGCTAAATCGATTTTAAGGAATTTGAGCAAGTTAGTACAACAATAGTTAAAACAATATCTGGGACGATGACATAAGTTATTCTATGTCGATATCTTAGTTCTCGCTTGGTCAGCTAGGTATTACTTAATTCTTAGATAGTTGCATATCATTAAAACAAGCTCAGTGAGCACATTGAACATTCTTTGTATTAGATTGTTATTTGGATGCATCACAGATAAAGAATATTTTTTACTAGCTGTTGCCCGAGATCTTGCCCGCGTGGTTAATGGTCCCACAAGAACATTTTCGGGATAAAAACTATCCTATGTGTTAATCCAAGTTACCTTCTATGAGTGTCAAATTTCATGAAAATTGGTTCAGCGATTTTTGCGTGATTGAGTAACAAACAAACAAGCAGAGAGATTTGTATCTTATTTATAATATTAATAGGATTGTAATCGTCTATTTATGTCTATATGTGTGTTTTTTTGTTCAACAAGACAACGAACAAGCACAGGGCTTTCCTGATAATAATAGACACACGTAACAGACAGCCACCGTGGCCTGACGATGCTAAAGATGTTATAGGTGTGTCACTATCTCATTGCGTGGGTTTAGGCCTCAAGTACAAGCCTACCGTCTGCTTTACCTGCAGGAATAGGTAATAACACTGTCACTACAGGGTAGAATAAGAAAACCGGCAGTTTCCCACACCGGCAAGTTGCTGCATAGTCCTACTCTACCGCCAGTAGTCTTCTTGGTAATGACCCCTTTAATCTTTGCTCCTTTCTTACGAGCAACCTGGCAGGATAATTTATCCTATAGCCTAAGCAGAAGACTTGGACTCAAAGAAATTATAGTAAATTGTATCTTATTCGCTCAATCGCCTCTGTGGTCTAGTGGTCCAGTTGTTGGACTTGACTGCATGAGGTCCCGGGTTCGATTGCCGGATCAGGCAACAAAAAGAAAATTTAGTTTTTCTAATTTTCTAATAAAAAAAATTTGCTCGGTATTGGATGTATGCCAGGTTGGCGACAGCCTCGCCACCTATCACGTTGTGGGACTTATGCCCGATTTCACCAAGAGCCCCTATA
>NJDD01001512.1:221244-239459 GCA_002245505.1 Calephelis nemesis | reverse complement strand
ATACTAACTGTCAACCCCTTATTAAACCCCTCAGGGGTAGAATTTCCAAAATTCCGTCCTTAGTGGGTGTCTACTCAATAAAATGACCCTACTCACCAAATTTCATGGCTGTTGTAACAGATTATGCTCGGCGATGTTGAGTCAGTCAGTCAGGACACGTTACTTTATAAGTATTGATTAGGCAGGTACTCACTAAAATTACAAAAGATGTACCTAATCATTTAGAAATATAATAATTGTTTTAGAACATTCGGATACCACGGATTAAGAAGGTTTTTTCAACACTAACAAGTGGATATATTCAGTTTTGACTCAGGAATCGCGCTCTTTAATAAAATGAAATGAAAATTATTTATTAACGGACTTTGTATGTTAGCAAGCTTTTACAAAAACATTTAATCATGCAAACATGTCTATCACCGGTTACATTCACTTGCAAGATTTCATTTGCCATAATTTTATCTGCTGTAATGGTCAACAGACATAATATTGTTTCTCATAATTTCATATGTCATACTCATTGTTTACTATGTTAGTCACGTACCAGAAACTTTGTTTCTCATAAAGTCATTTTCAATAATATCATTTGCTAGCATGTTGTAAGCCGAATTATCACAAGCCATAACATCATTTACCATCAAAATAACTTCTAGAAATAAACATGAATTCGTTTCATACTAAATTATATATTAGTTTGATTGGCCGAGCCAGCGAAGCGAGCGTACCGCGGCAGCGGCCGGCGAAGTGCCAGAAAATAATCGCTTTTTACAACAAAGGCGTTAGGTTAAACTTGAACGGAAGCGACTTTGGTCGTATAAAGAGCTACTAGATATATAGGTATTAGAAATAAAAACAACTTTAACATGTAATCATACAGTCATTTATTTATTAGAAATATATAATCGTACTATAATATATTTATTACAAGTTTTCGTATGGCATTTACATATTCTGTTGAATAATGTTATTGCAATTAATAAAATGGATTCAATACGTATGGCACTCGTCTCATTATGGAAACCAATTTTAGGACGAAGAAGAGTATGTCACGAGTACATTATGGTCAACAAAACTTTCGGACAAATAAAAATTCGGGCAAATGAAATTCTGGCATTTTAATATAGGTATGGCATATATTCTTTGGAAAAACAATAGACAACCGTCTATTACACTGTGGTAAGCAAATATTTTTTAATAGGTACTTAAAACAATTTAATTACATTATTTTTACTCATACTAGATTTTAATATTTAAACAAACTACCTTATTATATTTATTACAACAATTTTAACGGAAAAATACCGCCTTACTGCTTACAAGCTTCATAATGTGGACGTGCAATAGACTTTGTTTTTGTAAATATAAACTTTTTGGTTAGGAATAAAATGGTACACGCAACATTGCACTAAAAAGAAAGGGAGTAATAGGAAATATGGGGTTATAGTGATACTTGTGCTATTTCGTGGTTTTTACAAAACTACTTTTCATGGTATTGGAAGGCAAACAAGCAGACGGATTACCTGATATTAAGAAATTCATAGGTGGGTAATGGTGCGTTGCCAACCTCCCCTCTTTCCAGCCTCACGTGGATAGTAGACAAGTCTTGCTTGAATGACTGCGCTAGAAGAATATCCAAGTAATCTAAACTATTTAAAGTAATAAACAGAAACACTTACTTCGATAAATCTAAAATATTAAACTCACTTTATACCGCTTTAAAGTTAATAAAAATAACCTATACTTAATAGTTTTGTTGACATTTACTATTGCTTAAGAATATAAGTGATTATTTACTTTAACAAATTATATTTTTATTGAGCGGACATTTTGAATGTTGCTTAACATTTAATGTGTGGGAAGATTGTGGCCATAACATCTGCGACATGTGCGAAATGAATTGTTGGTTATGGTTTGGCAAATACTATACAGCAAGATTTTTTTATCACCATCCAAATTTTTTCTAAGCATAAAGTATCTATAAATAAGTCCATTTATGAAAAAAAACTAGGCATCTAGCAGGTAGCTATCTAGCATGTCAGAGAACTCAGCGCGTAGGTACGGTACTTTGTAGACGACATTGCGATGTCATATCTTAATATTTTAGTATTGAGGGATACTAAAAGAAAAAACACGTATTTAATTATTTTCACTTAAGATCAACATATTAAAATTTGGATGGTAATTAAAAAGTCAGGGTGTATATCAAGGTTGTATGCTGTTTTTCACGGTTGAGCTAGTCTGAAAGGTACCAACACATTACACTGACGCCATAATGTCGGTGCTTGTCATTAACGTGTTCGCATTTAAATAAGTAAACTTACTTGCGAAAAGGATTAATATCAGAAAGAAAATTATTTAATTGCGGAACATGTGTGTAAATGAGATATTACAAAAATATTTATGTATATCAACATATTCTACTATATTCTGATGTTCGAATATTTTAATATTTATAAAAAATATTATTTAATTTCATCTACTTCAACTTTTAAACCAATTATTTATATTTATAACTAGTTAAATTATTTATTACCAAACATTTCAAAACTGAAACTAAAGCATACAAATAAACACCTTGTGTGTGTGTGTGTGTGTGTGTGCACCACCACGAACGTCGACTGCTTGTTTGGCTTCCAATGCCAAAAATATTACATGCTTACGTCTATGACTTCGCCCAAACGTTTATCCTACGAATAAAGACATCTCCTTTTCTACAATTTTACCGATTTACATTAATTATAATTTACCTACCGATTTACTATCTTAATTTTTAAAATATACTAACCATTTTTACCCGAACAAAATAAAATAATTTCAAGAAAATTTAAGACT
Organism: Calephelis nemesis; assembly: GCA_002245505.1. Classification (NCBI taxonomy): domain Eukaryota; kingdom Metazoa; phylum Arthropoda; class Insecta; order Lepidoptera; family Riodinidae; genus Calephelis; species Calephelis nemesis. The sequence continues at coordinate 236,627 of NJDD01001512.1, read as the reverse complement.
GTTTCTTTTCTGAAATCACAAAATATAAGACAGTAAACAAATACAAGGCTCTCCTGATGGTGAGAGACAAGCATGGCCTATAGACGCTATAGATTGTGTAAACCAAGTGTGCAAGATTCAGATCAACAGCTCACTTTTGCTTTTTTTACATGTTAGTGCGCACATCAATGTGTAGAAAAAGTTAAGAAAGTAATGTGTGATACGTAAAACAAAAACTATACATAAAAACACTTTAATCTATTAATTGGCAAAATAGGAATAAGTGCTTGCATTTTTGTAATATTAAAACGTTACATATAAGCAGACCACGATAATGTCACTGTTTGAATCACTGTTTGTTGATCTTGATAAAATTCTAAAATTGTAAATTGTATCAATATAATATTTTTATAAAACAGAAAAAAATAAAGTATTATGAAAACTGTTGGTCCGAGTCCTCTACGCAAACCATCTACCATCTTGCCTGTCAGCCCGTAAGAGGCAAGCAAAGGCGTAACGGGTAATTGCCAACAATAAAAGTGGCCGTAGTGCTGCGCAACAACTTCCCGGTAGGGGCGGGGTTTACCACCTTACCTTTTGCCATAATGGTAATATTATCATGTTTCGATTCAATGGGTAGGATAGCCCGTAAGACCAAATTATATAATATTATACGTTTAAACAATTATGTCACATAAAATTAAAAGTATGTCAGTGGTGGTAATTCTGCTGTTTCAAACTGATCTGATTTTAAACGCATGCTATTTTTTTTTAATAAAACAAGAGATGGAATATTTTAAACATATCAATATAGTCCAGCATGTCAAATTGTGATGTTTTTAATCAACGTTTTCCGAGTGATAGATTGAACATCGGTAGAAATCTCGTATACATACTAATCTGACAGCGCTAAAAGTGTTTGTCTCTTTTCATTAGTTTTGTTGAAAGAAGATAGCGATAATTTAAAATGCGGTTAGAGAGTGTGCAATATACTTGCCACCTATGTTAATGTTACTGTTTGGAATAAACTGCAATTTTAATTCATTCTTTCCGTCATTCATTCAAGGACGAAATGTAATCATTAAACGCCAATTTAATGACCCGCACAAGTGAATCACCGAATAGAAAGTGAGCTGACGTCGTTCTCGAACCAAATTCGATTGTAAATGTCATCGCATGAACAATGCGTGCACTTCTCGATATATATGGACATATTTCCTCATTTCTCATTAAATATGATGGCACTGGCGATTCTTATACCAAATTAAGGTGGTAGAGGCTCTTGCGTAATTCATTTAACGGCCAACATTAATAGTCTATCTAAGATAAGAGATTGCGTTATTTTAGATCAGTTACCAGGTAACCGCTGTTATTTTTCAATAATTAACAAATATATCTTATATAAGAAATTATTAACGATTTCTAGGCGAATAGGACTGGAAACCTATAAAAAAAGAGCGTACTCGTTCCTTAAAGGTCAGCAACGCGTCTGTGATACTCCTGGTGTTGCGGATATCTGAAGGCGGCGGTTATCTTTTTTTTTTAGAAGAGGAGGCAAACGAGCAAGTGGGTCACCTGATGGAAAGTGATCACCGCCGCTCACGGGCATCCGCAACACCAGGAGTATCACAGATGTGTTGCCGACCTTTAAGGAATGAGTACGCTTTTTTTTTAAAGGTCCCTAAGTCATAATTGATTGGGAATACCGCCCTCAGTAACTGATTCCACGAAAGTGTTATACGGGGTAAAAAATGTCTTCGGAATCGCACAGTTGTAGATCGCCACGCATCGAGGTGATGGGCATGATACCTTAAGCTCTGACGAGATTTCCGAAGGTGGAAATCAGCGGCTGGAATTAAACCAAACAACTCCTCAGAGCATTCCCCATGATAGATGCGGTAGAGAACACTGAGTGACCCAACATCTCTACGCAATGCTAAGGAACAAGCCGATTTGTAATTGCCCGGTCATTGACAATTCGAATTGCTCTACGTTGAATGCGGTCAAATGGAAGGAGCTGGTACTGTGGAGCCCCTGCCCAGAGTTGAGAACAGTACTCCATATGAGGCCGAATTTGCGCTTTATATAGTTGCAAGCGATGGCTTGAAATGCTGTTTCGTCTTACTGAGCACACCAAGTTTCTTAGAGGCTATTTTAGCCTTATCACTTTCCATCAGGTGATCGACCTGCTCGATTGCCTTCTCTAATATAAAAAATCTTAGCACCAAAACTCTAGAAGGCCTATCTTTATAGATAGGTTATTAATATTGGCCGTAAAAACATTTAGTCAACAACAAATAAAAAAATATTAGAGTGCACACATTCACGCTAAGTAGGCAGAGAGTATCGAGTATCAAATGGCATGATCTTTGCAGGTCTGCCTAGCTTAGCTTCCTACACATTCGTTACCCTTTTCATACAAACACGTCAGTCTCGGACACTCTTGAGTCTTGACACCACCCTCAGATAAAACTCGATGAATTTGGTAGTGGAATATCAACCTTGGTCTTCTCCATAAAAATTACCATTAAGATAACTGCATTTCGGGATCTGGGTGTGGATCTGGATTAAATTTACTCTGGTACCTATATAATGTATTTCTAGTTAGAGTAGTTGATTAGTATACCTATTAGCGTAGTTTATACTATATATACTAACACCAATTACCCATGCAAGTTTATAGTTTGCTTAAGGCTAGATTCCATACACAACTGGTCCAGAGATACTAATTATTTTCGATGTATGCGGCATGAGCACTCGCCTAGATTAGTACCATCCTTAGGTTAATGCTTGTCGTTGCCGTGTTCCGGTTCATAAGGCGAGCTAGACAATATTTTTTCTTATTCAAAACAATTAAGATCCTAAAGTACATACAACAAGTTCTGGTACATAGGTAAGTCTTGTAATTTAGCGCAATGAAATAAAGTAATAGGTTAAGTGTATTTTTAATTTATGGAAAAACATCTTAACATTTTTTAACTAACTTTAAAAAAACGAAGTTATCAATTTAAATGTTGTTTAATTGTATGTTTGTTACGAATTAACCGATTTTGATGATTGTTTTAAAGAAAGGTAGGTCATCATTCTTAAGTGGTCCCATAATAATTTTACAAAACAACTATCGATATCGATAACTCTTTCGAACAAAGAATTAACAAAACGTTATCCCCCGTGTTGGTCCGGGCTCCTTTGAAGAATAGACCACCTGCCTTCCTGCCAGCAGCCCGTAATAGGCGAGCATAGGCTTACTGTCACTAACATGAAGACATCCTACAAGGTGGTAGAGTTTCGCAACGACTCGGACGGATTGGTACCACCACCTTATATATTCCTGCCGCCATAACGTCTGTGCTTGCCATTGACGTGTTCCGGTTCTGAGGGTAAGGTAGCCGGTAAGCTTACTTTTGCACGAAACCTAACATCCCGGCTTCAGGTTGGTAACGCACCATTACCACCTTTGGTGTCTCTAGGCGGTGTGAATTTCTTACCATCAGGAAATCCGTCTGCTTGTTTGCCTTCCAATATCATAAAAAACGTAACAAATTAACGAAATACAATATTGGAGTCTTTTTTTTGCAGTTTAAAATCTAAAACACTCAACAGCAAATCTTTGAAGTTAGATACTCGTATATTCTAATGTAAGCTAGTGAAATGTGTTACATTTCGGAAACATCCTGTTGACAAATACGTCTTATGTGAAATCGATTTTGCAACACCCACTATAACTTACTCAATGTAATATACTGTTAGAAAGTTCATATTCTAGAAAGAACCTATGGTGGGGTAAAAGCAAGGACATTACGCCGGGTGTAAGCCAAGCAATAGATAGCGATTTTCTTACCGCCATAACTTCAGTGCTCGCCCTGGTAATGACCAGGGTTAATTGCGATACTCTAGTTTGAGATATTAAGAGCTTTAATCATCAATCCCATCCTTAACATCTTTGGTAGCTATAGAAGACGTAGCTACATTTCTCATTACAGACCACACATACAGTCTATTGTTTAAGTTTCGCTCAAGATTGTTTTTTTTTTTGACTCTGTTAATTGACATCAGAAGACTCTCGAAAATTTCTTTCCTTTTGACTTTTGTCATCAGAAGACTCCTAGAAACTCAGGTCTGTGAAATAGAGTGAGTCAGCAGTGTTTTTTTTATGATATTGGAAGGCAAACAAGCAGACGGATTTCCTGATGGTAAGAAATTCACTCCGCCTAGAGACACCAAAGGTGGTAATGGTGCGTTGCCAACCTGAGGCCGGGATGTTAGGCCTCGAGCAAAATTAAGTTTACCGGCTACCTTACCCTCCGAACCGGAACACGTCATGACGTTATGGCGGCAGGAATAGAAAAGGTGGTGGTACCAATCCGGGCGAGTCGCTGCTAAACTCTACCACCTAGTCAGATGTCACGGTGTTAGTGACGGTGAGCCTATGCTCGCTCTTTACGATCTTCCTGGCAAAGAAGGCAGATGGTCTATTCTACAAAGGGGCCCGGACCAACACGGAAATGGAAATTACATCAGCAGGCCTATTCTTGAAACTCGATTCATGCTATATTGGAAATTAGAATCGAGTCCATTTTAGGGAAGTATTCTTGAACGCAATAATGGCGAATTATTAACATTTAATTTAATAGTAAACAATAAAATATTTCATTGGATTCCTTAACTAGGTACGTGTTAACAATAAATATCCCTGGACAATAATAATTTACACGAATTGAATCTAACCCCAAAGTACCTAAGCACATTATATTATGCTTGTGTTATGGGTGTGTAGTGTACATCCCGATCGACTGTGAGGAAACTAGGAAAAACAACATTTTGATTTTTCCCATACAAACTAAACGAGTGGAACGAAGTTCGCCGAAACAGCTAGTAAGTAATAAAATGTAGTTTATATCTTGGATTAATCAAAGCCCTAATATTCGGCATACACAGTGCAATAGATATTAGAGTCAAGGGCGCAGAACCCATCAAAAGCAGCCAGCGTGAAGGTACACACCGTTGACAAAGAGGTGGAAAAACTAACTTGTACATAACACCGGATAAACGGACAGACGTTGAGCAATCTTGGAAGTAGCTACTTAGTAATTATCAAACCTTAAAACAATTTTACGAAAACGAATAACCTACCCTACTAGTTCAATGTTGGGCTTATGATGTAGCCTGTGTAAGTAGTTTTGGTATTTTTAACCGACATCAAAAAAGGAGGAGGTTCTCAATTCGGCAAATAGATATTTTTTTATATACACCGATTTTGCTTAGGTTTCTGAACCGATTTACATAATTCTTCTTTTACGGAATAGTTAGAATTGGTCCCATAAAATTTGATTCAGGTAGGCCCGTTAGTTTTTTATTTTATGAGAATTTTTTATCTACTGTCACCTATCCGGATGTCTATTTTTATTAAATTAAATCAAATTAAGTAAATTTGATCCACTTGGGTCACTTAGTGAGCAGATTACAGACACATCAGCATTTTGCAACATGCTATAAAGATTTTTAGAAAGACTTTAAGATAATCTTACTAAAAATCTAAGATTATTAAATTAAACATGTCAGCAATAAACTTAAAAGTATTTAAAGTATTAAAACCGAATTCAAAAGTAGAAATAATAAAAATTTAATAATAATTATAAACTGCCTAATATTTATATGTACTATTTACTAATAGGTTTGAAGTCGGTGCCAAGCCAATTAAATACTTAGCTAAATATGATAAAATTATTAGTTTAAGGCTAGGCCCCGACTAAAAAGGAGAAAATGAAATATTCAAATCATTGGTAGGTATAATGTGTAATAACCTACTCAATTTATTCATCCGTATTTTGACCGTTAGGTCTCAACTGTCTCTTAACATCAGGGAAACGTGAGCTTGTCCGCTAGCCTCTCGCATAAAAAATAATTAACTTAATGAATTAAATAATAATGTATAGTTCCAGAGTCTGCGGATTGTACTCGTATATTTAAAAAAATTGAAATGCGTTATGCAAGTTACGTATCTACTGAGTTATGGCACACAAAGACACCTATTCGTATAACATTTTCATTTGAAGAAAAAGAGCCTCTATGTTATTCCCATATATTTAACTGTATTACTTATTTTATATTAGGTGTTAAAGATAATAAAGTTTCTAACTTTGTTTATAGTAGGTAATCGTCATAAATACTTACTTTCTTATTAATCTTTAGGTGTATTAATCTATACTAGGTATAGATTAATACACTATATAATGTAAATAAATAAATAATCGCCTCTGTGGTCTAGCGGTTCAGTTGTTGGACTTGACTGCCAGAGGTCCAGTCGTCCAGTCCAGGTTCAGTCAAACAGGTCCAGTTTGTCGGGCAATAAAAAGAAAATTTGATTCACCCAATCCTATTAATATTATAAATGCGAAAGTTTGTATGTATGGATGTTTGTTACTCTTTCACGCAAAAATTACAAAGCCGATTATGATGAAATTTGGTATGTAGGTAGCTGAAGACCCAGAATAACATATAGGCTACTTTTTATCCCGGAGTTCCCGCGGGATTGGGACTTACGCGGGTGAAACCGCGGGGCGCAGCTAGTTTTCTAATAAAAATAAACGTTGTTCGGGATTGGAAATGTGCCCGGTTAGCGATAGGATTACCACCTATCACACAGTAGGAGAGTGTCTTTGGCTAGTCGTGGGTTCCCTGGTTGTACCTTTGCCTACCTCTTCGGAAATATGGGCATGAACTTTTTTAAATAAAAAAAAAGTTTCTAACATTGTTTGTTAGAAGGCAAACGTCCGAAATACTGACTCGATCATGATCATCAATTCGTTCACAGAAAGATACGCTATTCAAGAATGATGACTAATATTCTTTTTGTGACAACACAGCAAACAAGCGCACGGCTTTCCTTATGGCAAGAAACACCTGTGGTCTATAGGCGGCATAGATTTTATATTACTGTCACGACGTCACTATTCTGTGGAGCGATGTCAGACATATTGTGAAAGCCAACCGGCTACTATCTGGACCAAAACATAACACTGACATTGTGGCGGCAGGAATAAATAAGGCGACGGATTTTAACCAGGCAAGTTGCTGTAATCTACCCCTAATGATCTCATTAATAATGGCCCATTTAAATTATACTCGCCTTTTACGAATTTCCAGGCAGCGAGGCCGATAATTGAATCTACTTGACGAATCCAGACCAACACGAGGATCAGAAATAAAGTCAATGTAAAATAATAAGGTAAAATAAGATCAAGTCGGGCGAGATGTTTTTGCCTAATGAAATGGGCACAAGTGGGCTTGTAGGTTGTTAAAAACGAAAATCCTATAAAACAAACATTCGCGTATTTGCCTAACAAAGAAGTTTAGATTTAGAGCCGTTGATGATCATTGTCTCAATTTAACGAAATGCCTACGAAGAACGGGCTTAATATTGTAAGCAAGTAATACTGTACTGGGTATATATGTAACTATGTACTTACTGGGTATAATGTAACATAATCCTAGAAACAAACGCCATTATTTGGTGTTTATCTTTTTTTTTTAATGAAATAAAATTGAAATGTCAGTTTGTAATATTAAAATAACTACTTTTTACTTCTCCTTCTAGACTATAAGGTAGTATGTACGCCAAAATAACATTTTCTATTATAAAGTCTGTCTGTTTGTTCCAATTAATCTCTGAAATATTTGGGCCGATTTTTCAAAATTGGCTACTAGTTATTAGCTTCTAACCCAGGCATTTAAAGTACATTATCATGCCAATAGTTGAAACCATGCGAGTAAATAAGAAAATGTAAACTTTTTTCAAGCTGCAACACTGTAATTTTGTTTTGTTGGTCAACCTGAGTAAAATGACACTGACAATCATAGACAAATGTGAAATGACAGCGATGTCATGACTCATGTGTTGGCAGCATTGTTGCTAGTTACATTCTGCATGTCGCGGGTCGTGATTGCTCAATTTAATAAAATAAAGTGCAAGATTGAAAAATTATTACTTTACTTAGCCAATATTTCAAACTCTGAATGATTATTTCATTATAGATTGCCCATTTTGTAAATCTAAGCAGTTATTTTATACAGTGTGATTGTGATACTGTGTGTTCAAAGTGAGACTTAACCCAATAGAATACAACATGAATAACACAAGAACGCCTAAAACCTCGCCAATTACTAATGATTATGATATTTCGAACACAGTTTTGGGACTAGGAATCAACGGCAAGGTAAGCTTTATATGATTGTATACATGAACTACATCCCGTTTGTTTACAAAGATGACGTAAAATACAAATTTATCACAACTGGTTTTTACATTCCTTGGAAACGTAACGTCGCAAGAGTATAACGTCTATAACTTGTCACACTGCACTAATTTGGGATGGAGTACTTATCGTTAAAAAATAATTCCGTCTTATGACTCATTGTGTACTCACGTATTTTACATTAATTACAAAATGTACATTGTATGCTGATTGAGTTATGTATTTACGGAAAAAAATCACTTGTAAAGTAAGAAACAACAAACTTTAAAATAGGAAATAACAAACTTTTTTGTCAATGGAGAATTATAATCACTACAGATTTTATATTGTTGTGATGATTATCAATTTTTAATAATCACAGAAGAAGCATAAAACCTCCTTGGAACTAATGGTTTTGTTTATATAAAATACTAAGAATACAGTATATTTTAAGAGTGTTTTATATGTGTAAATTTCGTAACTGCTGGATAAATATATAAATAATAATAAATATTGCTGGTCAAGTTACACAAATTGAATCTAACCCCAAAGTAAGCAAGTTTTAAGCTTCTGTTATGGGTGTTATTCAATGATACTAATATAAATACTTAAGTAGATACCAAAATAAATTTAATAAGCACCCAGACCCGGAAATGCAGACATCTAAATGTTCATAACACAAATGCCTGCCCCTGTCGGGAATCGAACCCGAGCTTCGCTGTTGATCAGTGTATTTAGGTGTGTAGACTAGCCACTCAACCAACGAGGCGGTCAAATGTAATAAATGTACAAGTGTAAAAGTGTACAAGTGATTTTTGATACTTAATCAATCATGATTAAGAATCGTTCACACATAAATCTACTCTGAAAGTTGGTTAAATGTAACTAGGTACATAGAATTGTGTAACTTATTCTTCACCTATCATATTATGAACAAACTCCCTTATCTGTAAAGTTGATATGAAAACATTCTAACATATGTATTTATACAGATATAATATATCTTTTTATAAATATGTCTAGTCACTGCTTTAATAATTAATTCTTGAATCTTATGTTGAAACACCATATCTGACATCATATTTTGACTATGAATTTTTAATTTTCTGTGGGTTTTATATGATAGTCCATCTTCTTTACATTACTATTATTACTTTGTGATTATGTACATTAACTAGGTTTTGATAGAGAGTGTCTGCAATCCACTGCTCCGGAGCATACTCATGCTGAATTATGTTAATTTCATGTGGTGTTATGCTCGCTGACTGCATTTGTAACAGTGAAATCTGAGAAAGAGTGAGATTGAAAGAAAGTGTATAAAATGAGTAAGGGCATGCTTCGCTGGTTTGGCATGTAGAATAAATGACAGAAGAAAGATTGTCAAAATAGATATACAATGCATCTGTGGATGGATGTAGGTACCCGGGAAGACTTAGATTGTCATTTCACGATCAAATAGCTCGGGTGTTATCAGAAGGTGGTGTCAAGAGTCACAGAAACCGGTGTGTTTGTATAAAATCAAAGAAGCTAGGTAGGTCTGCTGGGATTGTGAGGTTTGGCACTGAATACTCTGCCAACCTCTTAAGGGACTTGGTTTGAAGATATTTCTTTCTATATTCATTTATAGTATTAGAATACAATTACATAATAGGATTACTTGGTGGTAAAGGTATCTGCATGTAACATTTTGGAAAATATTATAAAACAAAGTAATGTGTCTGTAAGTCACTGTTGTCGCTTAAAATCAAGAGACCCAAGTGCTCGTTGGCTGCCATAAAAATACCAATACCATTAATAAATTGTTTGCAACAAGTTGGAAAACTACTAATGGTAATTTCATATAGTTTTCACCAATAGGTTGAACAATTACTGCTGAAAGTTTAGATTGGTATAATTGCGTTAAGTTTTTGTGTAAATTTGTTAAATTATGACATTGAAAATGCTACCAAAATCTAATATGTATATTATATAATCTAAAATAGGAGTATAGTTCCGTTTTTATAGATCTACAAAAAAGTCCTTTAAATTGGGGGTTAAGAAAGTTGGGAAGCAATAAGCCAAACTGTATCCATTTTTCTTATTTCTGTTCACTAGGTGAAACTTGGAACATTATTAATATAGTGTACTGCTGTTTCTTCACAAATTTGCTGCTGCTTCACAAATTTCTAACTTTTCTTAGCAATAACATTTTCTATTATCATCATTCGACTTCTAATAATGTTTATATCAGTCCAGTAGTTTCCGTGACTATTCAATACAAACAAACAGTCAAATCGATCCTCTATATATTATTCTATTGTAGATGACATACTGGCAGCAGCACCACCTACCGGGTCAAATTGTATTTTTCAATCATCCAAAAAACCATCAGTTTACCCATACAAAACTTCATCACAATCAGTCCAGCCGTTTAGAAATTAATTATTAGTACTGATGATAAAATGGTGATGGTGGAATAAACCAGTAACCTAAATTATAACATCACCTTTGCGAGATGTAATTGTCACACTTGAGACAAGACAAAACTGTCTTGTCTCAAGTGTGACAATTGCATTCACTAGTATCTTGAATGTGTCAATCAATGTATTCAGTGAACATCTTTGCTGTGTGACAGACTAGATGACAGGCCATTGAACTGTTTATTACATGAATAATATTTATTAGTCATTATTGTCTGATGACATCAGAGTTGTATTTACCAATATTTTTATTTTTACCTTGTAAGTAATTAGTTTTTCTTGTGTATTCCAATTTCCAACACAACTGCTGCTTTTTTGCATCAGTTAAAATTTAATTCTTAATATTTATTAGTCATTATTGTCTGATGACATCAGAGTTGTATTTACCAATATTTTTATTTTTACCTTGTAAGTAATTAGTTTTGCTTGTGTATTCCAATTTCCAACACAACTGCTGCTTTTTTGCATCAATTAAAATTTAATTCTCAAGTGATTTTTAAACAATTTGTTCCCAGTCTAGAAGGGCTAGTCATCTCTAAATTTTTGTATTATATTACATATGTACATACATATAAATTTGTGTCTGTAAAATGCATACATTTCTACCAAAATTTATTACTAGGATGTTTCCAAAGGAAAAAAGGAAAATACATTTTATTATTAATTATACAATGTAATTTTCAATTTTTTTTTCAATATTATGAGACAGCAAACAAGTACACAGCTCTCCTGATTACAAGAAACAAGACTTAAGTACAAGTAAACATAGATGATGATAGATGCATTCCTGTCCTGTAGCCAGGATTAATTGTGTAACTCCAAAGCATTAAATGAAATATATATGTAACTAAAGAAAATTTAAACTATATCTTTATATCCATTTCAGAAAGTTTGATTTTGTATACAATCGATGTGGTATAGAATGAGATGGAAGATTTGTATTATGTATATCAGGAAGTAAAAAGAGAGATAACACCAAAACGGAAAATAGCTTGATACAAAATTTGAACTTGTACTTAATTATAATTCTAATATGAGAGCGACAAGGAGGTTGAAATCCACAGAAATACCTTGTACTTACATGGACCTACATTAAAAAATGCGTACCTTTATGCCCAATACCTTTTGCCTACTTATCATTAAATCTTTATTATATCATAAATCATCCTGACTCGATTTTTCATTGACTCAAAAAGAGTTAAAGATTTATATTAATTATATGTTTCGATCATTCATATCTCTTGTCATTAAATCTTTTCCAATGCAACTGATCAGTTTTCTACAGAGTTAGTAAAGAGTTAAAAAAAGAGAGTAATAAGTATCTACAACTCCAAAAGATATAAATAGCTCTTTTTTTCTCAAATATGTTGTACTCAAGTCTAGCCATGATGTACAAGCAAATCCAAAGGCCTTAACATGTAATTTCAGGATAAAAACTATACTACGTGTTTATCCATGTTACCCTCTATGTGTGTGCCAAATTTCATAAAAATCTTTCACCAGTTTTCTAGTGAAGGAGTAACAAACTTAGCATTTATAATGTTAGTAGGATGCAAAGATTTAATAGTGTGCCTAGTACAGCTTTTGTACTTTTTCGACACAGTAATAATAAATTGACTCAAATTAAATGTAATTGGGTGGTAACTTCTATGACTCCACTTGTACCACCCATTTTGTGTGGTACACTTAAAAACTATTATCTGTTGGTACATATTGTGAAATAGTAAAGAGGCAGTGTTCATATATTGAAAGTATTTCATAAAAAAAAACAGATAATTAAAGGCTAAAATAAATTTTCGTTTTAAATTCTTGTCAGTTTGTTTGTATGTTACAGATGAAACGTTAAAAAAATTTTGATGTGTGTTTTTGTTTAATTGTTATCTATTTTTTTTATGAAATTGGAAGGCAAACAAGCAGACGTATTTCCTGATAGTAAGATATTTACGCTGCCTAGAGACACCAAAGGTGGTAATGGTGCGTTGCCAACCTGAGGCCGGTAAAAGTAAGTTTACCAGCTACCTTACCCTCCAAACCGGAACACGTCGTGACGTCATGGGTAAAGCAATGGTACCAATCCGGGTGAGTTGCTGCGAAACTCTACCACCTAGTCAAATGTCACGGTGTTAGTGACGGTAAGCCTATGCTCGCTTTTTACGAGCTGCCTGGCAGGACGGCAGATGGTCTATTATGCAAAGGAGCCCGGACCAACACGGGGAAAATTATCTTGTAGTAATGTTTTATCGAATTGTGAGAAGTAAAAGCTGAGAAATGTTAGCTTACAACTTGTATGCTGTCTATTTGCCACAGGATTAGGATAGCTATTTGCATTTTAGCTGTCTAAAGTTGTCACTTTTAAATAGTATATTTCTATCACTACGCCTTAAAGTATTACAAACATAAAGGTAGAAACATATAATATAATACTTAACTATATATAAAAAAGCTAAAGCATCTTCTAGAGATGACTAGATTTCCCTGGTGTTTCCATATTGGTCTGAGATTAACTCATAACAGATATATTCTACCTTTACGGCGAAAACATATTTTTTTATTAAGCAAACACGACACTTGAATCTTTTATCAATATGTATGTAGCTTTTACATGTCAGTGATAATAATTAGGCGTTACCAACCTGAAACTGGAATGACAGGTTGTTTTTGTAGCAGCCGGGAAAAATAAGAATGCATACATACATACATATCTTCACCCCAAGTCCCTTTCGGGCTACGCAGAGTATCGAGTGCCAAACTTCACGATCCTGACAAACCTGTCTGGCTTCCTTTAAATTTGTTAGCCTTTTGATACAAACACGCCGGTTTCGGAGATTCTTGACACCACCCTAATATCCAAGCAATCTGATCCTGGAATGTCAATCTTGGTCTCCCCGGATACCTATTTCCATCCATATTCGCATAGTATATCTGCTTTGTAGATCTTTCAACTGTTATTCTTTCCAAATGACCGAATTAGCGAAGCATTTTCTCATTTCAACACCAACACGTTCTTTCAATCCTACTCTTTCTAGGATCTCACTGTCACGAATGCGATCAGCGAGCGTTATACCACTAATTTTCCGTGGCGCTCTCATTCCGACCGCATTTATCCAACTTTCATGCTTTTTCTTACATACCCAACTTTCGCTTCTATACAATAACGTTGAGATAAGCACAGAATTATGCAAAGCTGTTTGACTATAGTAATCGACTCAAGTTGTTGCAAGATCTACCACCAATTCTGTTTGACTGGACTAGCAATATAGTACAGCATTTTAAATTAGTGGACAATTCCACTACTAAGCGATGGGGTTGTGTCAAACCTACACTGTATGTGCGTAGTATTAATCATTATGTGAATCATCCAATGCCAAAATCAGCCAAACAACTCATGAATGAGTTTTGATAATATTGACCGTTGGTTTTGTTTCATGTTAACACTAACCGTGTCCCGTGCCTTTGTCTGCGTTTGTCAACACATCAGTTTTCTGCCGCTTTAGTCGGTTAACAACAGGAAGTTTTCTCTATCCAATGGTTTTTGAAGTGAAAACTTCAGCAGCGTTGCGCACTTTTTTGGAATGGGTAAATCTTCTAAACTCGCGTCAGGACACGTGACCTGATTTGTATAACAAAATGTTCGTGTTGTCATGTTTATGTACGATAGCGCTATAAATTAATATTGTATTCTACCACATAAATAATAGTACTTTTATAATGATAATTAAAGCAATTCGCGCAAAATTATTCCCCAACCATTCCAAAATATCAAAAATGCACAACATTAATATACCTACAAGTTTTCACTTGCCGGCACTCCCGGATTGCAACCCGATTTTTTTAATATTAAATTGAAATAGATGAATCCATAGTGATAAAGTTGTTATGTTTTTCTAGGTTTAAAAAAAATATTTACGTACATCGACATTCAATCCATCAATATTTTTTTCAATAATTGTTTCTTTGTATCGTGTTATCTTCACTAGGTAGGTACATAGTATAAAACAAAGTCGCTTCCTCTGTCCCTTTGTATACTTAAATCTTTAAAACTACGCAACCGATTTTGATGCGGTTTTTTTAATAGATAAAGTGATTAAAGAGGAAGGTCTTATAGTTAGAGGGTATATGTTTATTTCATAACCGTGCGAAGTCAAGGCTGGTCGCTAGTCTTCCAATAAAACAAACAGCGCTCGTGACAAAATATATTTATCGTTTCAAAATTGAACAACGACTGCGGTCTACCTTTTTTTTTTGAATGACTAAATTGTTGCTAATCTCGAGAATTTATGCAACTTCACCGAGCTTTGTGGGCCGAGCAGAGTGCTCAGCCCGAGACATCATTATTTAAATGCATGGGGCTGTTACCTACAACGCCAGCACCAAGGGCTGTCTCCCGGGAGACCGTACCTCGACTTGGTGCTGCGTTCTGGTTACTGGGTGGATTGGAGGGAGGAATATTGACGGCTCGTTGCCCGGCGTTAGGCGCCAAGGGCGCAAGAGAGGTCTTCGTCGCCGAGACCGGCGGCGACGGTGTCGTGTGATGCTGTTGTGATGGGAGTTTGTCGTGTTCCGGTTTGGAGGTGGAGAAAGTAGAGCGTTCGCCGCGGTTATTGGGTCCGGAGGATCCTTTATTGAATCAGTCGTTACTTTGCGGAAATCCATTGTAACAGATGTAAAATAAGCCTTTATTTTGCTAATTCCCGTAAGCAGTGTAACTGTT
>NJDD01001512.1:202484-213591 GCA_002245505.1 Calephelis nemesis | reverse complement strand
ATTTTGTAGCCTTTTTTTACCGACCGAGGTGCTTGTGCTATTTTCCCGCCCAACGGAGCCTGAAAGTTGCTACTTCGTTTAGCTTAGGGGAGGAAAGTTGTCCCTTTTGCAATCGAAGGACAGCAAATAGATGAGTATATAAAAATACTAAAATATTTTGTGATTTTTTTAGAATATCATGACAAACTAAACTGACAAAAACAAGTGGTGGTTGGCATAAGCAGACGAATTTCTTGATGGTTAGAAATTCACGCCGCCTAGATACAACAAAGGTGGTAAGTAATGGTGCGTTGCCAACCTGAAGCCAGGATTTTAGGCCTCGAGCAAAACTATGTTTACCTGCTAACTCTCCGTCCGAACCGGAATACGTCAACGACAAATGACGTTATGGTGGCGGGTATAGGTTAGGCGGTGGTACCAATCCGGACGAGTCGCTGCGAAACTCTACCACCTAGTTAGAAGTCACGGTGTTAGTGACGGTAAGCCTTTGCTCGCCTTTTAAGAGCTGCCTGGCTGGATGGCAGATGGTCTATTTCGCAAAGACGGACCAACACGGGGAAAATATGACAATAATCTTCCGTGATAATAGTGTTTATGAGTTCCATAACTATAAATTAATTATTTTGTTAAATTAAATTATGTCTCCAAATTTGCTATGATAAAACTGTACAGTGTTATAAATAATATATGTGAAAGTGTAGTAAGTGACTTTTAATACTTAATCAATCATGATTAAACAATTTATTCGTTTATGGCCTGATAATGTGTCCATATAAATTCATATCTGTAAATTGTTCTTGTAAGCATTACAAACGACATACATTGAATTACTTAACAACATATACATACATTTCTAACACAAACTAATGTAGTTGTTAACAAGTTAATATATCCAAGAACAAATCTAAACTTGTGTTTCCAAATAGGAATAAATGTTATTAAAATTACAGAAACTCGCCATCGATTGTAATAAATAAATCATCTAAGCATCCAAAACCTTAGTAGTTTCTTCGATTTCTCTGGTATTCCATTAAATCCAGGCTTAGTGGCAATGGAGGTCCTCGGAAGTACCCACCTCTTTCAAATTAAAAAAAAATAAAAATCGATATATATGTGACGGAGAAATCGATTAACATACATAAAAAATAAAAGTCGAACATATAACCTCCTATATTTCAAATCGGTTAACAGCTGTAAAAATTTTTTGCTAAGTATTTTGTTTTCAAATTTCAATAAACGTCGAACGTGTAGGTAAATAGAAATACCCTGGAGACTGGAGGATTAGAGAGGTAAAGACTACGGCCTACGCAACGGTGATAAAAGAAATATCTTCTCAACCAGAGGATCTAGTCTAGGTAAGATAACTGAGAAGAATTGGAAGTTGTATAATTATAGCTTTATATGCTCGCGAGCTAAGAAATTTTGATATCGCGATGTAGGATTTGTCCGAATTAGTGTACCTTATGTAGATAGTTGTAGTGATTAATATTGCTTGACCGCTACATTTAGTTTAAGCGTGTCGAGAAATAGAAGGCGCTTGAGGTTTAAAACCGTTATTTCATTATTTTCTTTCTGTCTTTTCGCTTGGTCAAGGTCAGGACCTCAGTTTCCGCCCTAGATATCTCCAGACCCCGACCTTGTTTGAGAAGGTTACATCCACAATCAATACTTATTATTTTCAAGGCATGGAATTTTTCTCAATGTATTTGTTTTAGTTCCTCTTCCACCAGAACTTCTTGCATTTTTACTAATTTAATATCCTAAGTTAAATGCCTTAATCCTTTTTAAGTAAGAATCTTCACGCCCGTATCCCTAAAGGGGTAGGCAGAGGTATGTATAAGGGCACACACGATAATATGAAACTACCACTTAGTCCCACAATGTGATAGATAGCAAACTTTTCGTGAACCAGGCACTAAGCCAATCCTCGGTACTTCTTAATATTACCTTTTATAAATTCCAAAATGTGTTTTTTATTATATTGGAACTTGGAAGGCAAACAAGCAGACGGATTTACTGATGGTAAGAAATTAACGCCACCTAGACACCAAAGGTGGTAATGGTGCGTTGCCAAACTGAGGCCGGGTTATTAGGGCTCGAGCAAAAGTAAATGTACCGGCTACCTTATCCTCCAACCGGAACACGTCAATGGCAATTGCTGACGTTATGGCGGCAGGAATAAATAAGGCGGTGGTACCAATCCGGGCGAGTCGCTGCGAAACTACCGCCTAGTCAGGTGACACGGTGCTAGTGACGATAAGCCTATGCTCGCCTTTTACGAGCTGCCTGGCAGGAAGGCAGGTGGTTTATTCTGCGAATGAGCCCGGACCAACAAGGGGAAAATGTCTGTTACGCTTACTAAACCACTAAACCTATTTTAATACAATTTTCATGAATATGATGCAGGTTTCAATTACTAAAATGGGGGAAAAACTCTTGAAAACGCATGCAGATTCACCAATATCTCGCTAGTAATAAAAATGTAGATACTCATTATTGTATTATTTATTTGCATAATACGTATTACTTAATGCAACAAATACAACGCAATCTTTTACAGCTTTGTTTTATAAATAACTAAATTCTATCTTAATCCGCGGCTCCTTGTCTTCGGTTCCGTCTAATTGATAAAACGACTAAAATAAATATTAACATCACCATATTGTCATAGTTGTATATGAATTGACTTCAGTAGGCTTACTCTTGGATCTCGTTTTTATGCAAACTGGAAATTGAAATTTTAATTGTCATTTAAGATACTTTTAAACACAACACTAGTAAATTATTAATATTTGGTGTCCAGGCGGTGTGACTTTCATCAGGAATCCGTCTGCTTGTTTGCCTTCCAATATCATAAAAAAATTAGCTATCACTAAAAAATAAATTATTTTATCGGTTTCGTTCATTTTTATATGAAATAAATGTTGATTAGCTGCTGGTGCTGGGTTCACGAGTACCTAAAATGATATATCCGATTCCAATTTCCATGTAATCGAAATTCAATCGTAACCCTACCTCTAAGCGATAAATTATCATTACATTACATTGTACTAGCTGTTGCCCGCGGCATTGATAGCGTGGTTAATGGTCCCACAGGAGCATTTTTCCGGGAAAAAACCTATATGTATTAATCCAAGTCATCCTCTATGTGCTTGCCAAATTTCATGAAAATCAGTTCAGCAGTTTTTGAGTGAAGGAGTAACAAACATACAAACTTGTGCATTAATTATATTAATTATAATATTAATAGGATTGCTTCTGTAATCGACATAGATACTATTTTTCATTATTAGAATATTTATATCCTTGTTTGTCTACCTAAACGATGAAAAATTCGCTTTTTTACTATTTTAGGATAAAAAGACCTAGCTTTACGCTTTAATGTATAAATCTCCAACTAACGAACAAATGAACAAACACATGTAAGATAACTGAGGATTTTACAACTGCTGATAATAGTTTGCTTTATCTTTAGCTGCCTTAAGAGTAAACTTTTTGTTTCCGCGGATTTAAGATTTCTGAAGCTTTTACTAGTTTTTTCTGTGAAGAAAATATATACATAAAACTATGTACAGAAACTGCAGCGATACTATTCACGGATAACCATGATTAGACCACAGTTTCTCGTTGCGATTTTGTGTCATTGTGGTACATGTGAATCAAGCTTTATTTCGGTAATACAACGTGTTTACGCTGAAAGGCGACTTTATTGTATACGTAGTAAAATCGCAGTTAGATATAGTTAATACGTCATAATATAGACCCTGTCCCTGGCCTTATCGTATCAATTGTGGATGTCCGGCAGGCTCCATACCATTGTTTTGTCTGGATTTATGCGGAAGTGTATTATTATGACTCATTTTTAGGTTATTTATATAACACAAATTGTATGGATATGTATTACAACAATCTAAAGAAACCAACCAATCAAAAAAAACTTTATGCACATGACTAGCTGTTGCCCGAGGCATTGCTCGCGTGGTCCCAGGAACATTGTTTCGGTATAAAACTAACCTATGTGTTAATCCAAGTTACCCTCTGTGTGTACCTACCAAATTATATTAAAATAGGTTCAGCAGTTTTTGCGTGAAGGAATAACAAACAAAAAACAAAATTCCGCATTTATAACATTAATCGTAGGAAGGTACCCATATAAGATGACAAAACATCTCGCACATACAAATTCATGGTCCATGCTTTGTAGCTAAGAAAAAATTGGCTTCCGCGCGGGCAAGCCGCAAAGATTTATTTTAAATAAATTCCTTAAAACTGGTATTACTCGATAATTTATCATTGATTTTAGCATATTCACAGAATTCTGTATTTATCGAGTCTATAAATAATTTCACGAAGGTCGTATATGTGTACAAAATGTTTAAAATAAACCGACGAACAGGATTAAGATATGCGTAGATTGAATAGTTTAACGCCTTGCAGCGGTTTTTGATATTAAATTTGTATTAATCTTACTTATAATCAAAATCAAAATTCTTTATTTATCAATTTGAGTAATAATTACAGTAATCACTTAAATACTTACTGTTAAATCTCCAATTACTAATATGAAATAATAAAAACTTTAAATAAATTGCTATAATTTAGGCACAATAAAATTGCAAAACAGCGAATCATACTCGTACACAAAAATTAAGTATTTGCCTCGATTTCGTTGGGATTCCATCGTCAGATCTAGACTTGGTGGCAATTGACCGCCTCGTTGGTTGAGTGGCTAGCGTAGGTACACGCCTAACTGTCTAACCGCGAGGCTTAGGTTTTGTATATTGTGTCAGTTATTGCTAGGACAAGGTTTTTATGAAGAAAAAACTGGAAAAATTGCAGGGAAAACGGGAAAAACAACGTCAGGACAGCTAGTTTGATACATAATATTCTTAAACAACGTCAGAGTATCTTATGTTTGGTACGAAGTATTCACGCAAACACTGACCTTGCGATCTATACCCCTTAATCGACGTATACCTTAAGAAAGATGAGTAATCAAAGCATCCAATCAATATCCTGGAACAGATCCTATATTGCCCGTAAATCAAAATCAAACATTCACATTTACTACCTAAACTATGGTAGTCCTATTACATCAATGCTATGTTCTTCGTTGTTAGTCAATCACTGAATCAATGAGTATTGAAAGATGGAAAAAAGAAATAAACAGTGTGAATTTTTATTTTTTATGATATCGGAAGGCAAACAAGCAGACGGATTTCCTAATGGTAAGAAATTTTAGAGACACCAAAGGTGGTAATGATGCGTTGCCAACCTGAGGCCGAGATTTTAAGCCTCGAGCAAAAGTAAGTTTACTTTATCCTCCGAACCGGAACACGGCAACGGCAAGCACCAACGTTATGACGACAGGAATAGATCCAGGCGAGTCGCTGCGAAACTCTGCCACCTAGTCAGTTGTCACGGTGTTAGTGACAGTAAAGCCTTTGCTCGCCTTTTACGACCTGCCTGGCAGGAACGTCTGGATAGTCTATTTTACAAAGGAGCCCAGACCAACACGGGGAAAAATTTATTTATTTAATTGAGTATAAAAAATAAACCTCTATATTTTTATTTTTTTTGCCAAAATCGTACAAGTTTTCTAAAAGGAATATTGGCCTATTCTTTACAGAATATTAAAAGCAGGAGAATCTTAGTAGATATACCTAATCTAATCAAGTTGAATTATTTTTGTATTTTTTTAAATATAATATTAAGCTAATCAGGAGCTGCAAGTTGATTTTTTTTTTCATTTCTGAACCCTATTCACGAAGGTTATAAGCTATAACATCACGCTACAAAGTGTAGATGCTAAATTAGAGCTAATGAATGGAAATTGCTTACAATAATGCCCATCTTTTTCCCTACAGGTCGTCGAATGTCACGAGAAGAAAACTGGTAAGAAGCGTGCATTGAAGGTTCTTCATGACAGCGCGAAGGCAAGGAGAGAAGTGGAGCTTCATTGGAGGGCGAGTGGCTGTCTGCATATCGTCGAGGTAAATCCCTAATAGTCTGATTTTTAGGGTAATTCCTTTTCTTCTTACTTTTGAGAAGGCGAACAAAATCACTAAAAAATATTAATAGTACTAGGTGGTAGAGTTTCGCAGCAACTCGCCCGGATTTAAGTGCAGTAAAACTGCAAAATACTGAATTTAATTTCAAAGAAGTCATCCAGGTACGTAAATGTTAATTATTTTCCTCAATTTTCCTGGAATCCAGGTTTAGTGGCAATGGGACCACTTTGGAAGCTCTTTTTGATACAAAAAAAATAAAATCGGTTAAAGAAGAAGGATCGATTAACTTACATAAAGAAAATATGGGAGTCCAACGTGAAACCTCCTTTTTGAAAGTCGGCTAATAATAGTGTAACATGTAACCTCCCTTTTTCAGTCGGCTTATAAAAACATAAACACTTGCACAGGAATAGTATTACAATGCAAATTCACTAAGCGCCATCTTTGCCCTTACTATCTGTCACGACAAACACATCGCAAGATAAAAACATGACTCGTAAGTAAATAACGCGTCATCGTGATTTCGTAGTACACCATCATTGTGACGTCATACAGGCATGTTGCATCATAATTATTAGTCTCGATTCAGACAATTATCATAGGTCACATTCCACTTTTAATCAGCCCACTTATAGTGTCCTACTGATCTTTTTCTATGAACTAAAACAATTACTTATATTTTAATTTAATTATTACAATTACTTATTTTTAAAAATTAATTATATTGTAACACTGTCGCTTCTATGGTCTAGAGCAGTGGTTCTCAAACTTTTTTTCCCTTTTGGGAAGCGAAATACTTAATGGAACCCTACAATAAAACAATTGTTTTTATAAGTGTATTCTTTATAAATCAGAATAATAAAAGTACAATGTAACAATTACTAATTATTATTTACTTCACCAATTGCCAAGGACAATAATTGAAAACATTAAAAAAGAAAAAATCTAACTAGTGGGAGGTATGAAACTTTTTTTTTCATCAATTGGTTGATATCAGGTTTGATGGAAGAAAGTTGGAGTCTCATATCAGCTTCGGCGTCCAGTCTATTGCGATATTTTGTTTTCGTGGCTGCGTAGGTAGAGAATCCTGTTTCGCACAAATATGTAGTTGGGAACGGGAGAAGAATATCCAGAGCTATTTGGCCAAGCATTGCATATTCATCTTGGATTTTGCACCAAAAATCATTGAGAGGCGTCGTTTTGAACAGTGACCCCATACTTGTGTCTGATGACATTTCTAAAAGAGATTCATATATCTCGTTTGACATGTTTTCAGGCTTTTCCAAGTTTGGTATAAAAGGATTATTAATCCATGAATTCACTTTAATTGTTGTATTGTGTTCTTCGGGAAAATACTTTTCAAAAGATGCGCGCATCGAACTGAGATATTGGACCAATTCTTCAAACACATCATCTTCTAACATTTCTGAATCGTTTTCGCTAACAAACTCACTGAGTAACGTAAAACTTTCTATTTCTTTCTTACCAATGCAAATGATCCAAAAATCTAATTTTCTTTTAAAAGCAGTTATTTTATTATAGGCCTGAAACACTGTTGTCTGTTTACCTTGCAACAATAAATTCAACTCGTTAAGTTTTTGAAAGATATCCGCCATAAAAGCCAATCGGAACAACCAAGTTTTATCATACAAACGGTCCTTCAAATTAAAAGAAGTATCTGCTGCAAGAAACATTAAATGTTTCTTGCAGCAGATACTTCTTTTAATTGACCGAGTTACAAATTTTGTAACTCGGCTCTAAGTACAAAATAGCCTTCACACAATAATGAGAACAATCGGGATTGTAGTGGTCGTGATTTGATAAAATTAATTATTTTTACCGCTTCATACATAACTAATTTTAGATTTGACGGCATTTGCTTCATCGCAAGTGCTTGTCTATGCAGAATACAATGACTGTAACTACAATTAGGCGCCTTATTTTTCACTAGTGACACTGCTCCTGCTGTTTTACCTGTCATCGTCTTGGCCCCATCTGTACAAATGTCAATGCAATTGTTCCAACTGAGATTATTTTCTTCGAAAAATATATTTATTTTATTAAAAATTTCTTCCCCGGTAGTGTTTGTAAGCAGCGGTGAACACATAAGCATGTCTTCTTCAAAAGAACTTTTATATGGATATCTCACAATAACCAGCAGGATAGCCAAACCAGCGACATCAGTCGACTCGTCCATTTGCAAGGCGAATCGTGTATTTTGTAGACGTGTAACTAGTTCTTGTTTGACGTAGCTTGCCAGATCATGGATTCGTCGTGAAACTGTATCGTTTGATAGCGGAACAGTAGAAAGTAGATGCTTTGCAGATTTTTCATCAAGCATACACTCGGGGTGTACAGTTTCTAAATGTCGGTGCAATTTGGCAGGTGCCATGGAACTATTAGGAAGCAGTTTACTACAGAGCATGCAGAGAGGTGAGCCGTTGGAATCAACAAATCCGAAACTGATATAAGATTCATCATACTTCCTTCTTTTTGTCTTTGAAACCGTCGAGCTTGACGTCTTGGCATCATGTTCTGGATCGGTGATTGCTATATTCTCCGCGCGCACAGCTTTTGAACATTCAGCGTCATTAGAAGATGTTGCTACACGTTTAACACCTTTAAGCCAACGTTCCATTCTTCTTTATTTATAATGTTACACGTCAGGATAGTGGGGTTTAAACAATGTACAATCGTTACTGCGTATAAGAGACTAAATTTAGTACCTACAGTGAAGAAATGTATAAAACTGAGACAACAGAATACAGCAGGCAGTAAAACAATGAGCACTATTTTCTGGCTAGCGAGCTTGTAGGTAAGTAGGTAGTAACTTATCGCTTCGAACGCTAATCGTCAACTGACGACGCGCAACGCGCGATCGCCGCTTTTATAATTAGTCCTAGACTCGATCTCAAATATTCTCGAAAATACTCGAGTCGGCATCTTTGTGAAACAAAAAGCAAAAACAAAGACGGAAATTTAAAAATTGCGTTGTAAACAATATCGACTTTATCCTTTAAAGTTAGAGTCGAAAGTCGCTTGTTGACAACTATAGTATCTTCGGCTAGTCGTGGGTGCCCTAGTTGTGTCTCTGCCTAGGCCTTCGGGGATATGGGCGTGAAGATGCTAATTTTTATTATTATTATTTAGGTTTATTAGGTTATGTCACAACGTCCGCTAGGAGTGTATGAATTATATAAACTTATTTTTATCTTATTCCAGACATTTATAAACAACCTATTTATATATTACCTAGCTACCGCCAGCGACTCCGTCCGCGCGGATGTCGGTCTTCGCGTGATAAAACTGAAAAAATTAAGATTTTTTTTTCTACGTATTTTTCCAAGATAAATGTATCCAATTTTATGCCCAGGATAATAAGTCAGGTACAGACAAACAGACAACATTTTTTTATTCACATATTTGGGTTTCGTATCGAATCAGTAACACGCCCTGCTATTTATTTTTTCAATATTTTCAATGTATAGAATTGACCCTTCTACAGATTTATTACATGTATACCTATAGATAAATGTTCTGGCTTTTTATTATTAATTAGAGTATTTCCATGCGATTTACCCTGATGTGCATTGATGTCATTGTAATCATACTAATATTATAAAGAGGAAAACTTTGTTTGTTTGGTTGGTTGGAATAAATAGGCTCAAACACTACTGGATCGATTTAAAAAATTCTTTCACCATTCGAAAGCTACATTATCCACGAGTGACATAGGCTTTGATTCATCCAAATCGGTATAGTAGAAGCCAAGTTACACAGGCGAAGCTGCGTGAAACTGCTAGTCTTATATATAAAAATGAATTGCTATTATTTGTTGCTGATCATCATGGAATCACACCTGAACAGAATTTAGACCAATCTTGCTTATTTTTTATTGTTCTAGTTATTGTCATGTGAAAATAAACAATATTCGTATTTAATACTACTAGTGGTCGCCCATTGGTTGAAATTCGACCATAATAAATTTTAATGTGTTGTTGATAAGAACGCCATCTTCACATCTCAAGACCAACTACTATGTTTCCAAACTGTATGATTAATGTTTGTGCGCCATCTGTAATCTTTTATCGTTATCATCACTATATTTTTTCTGTGTGTCAAATGCATTGTAGTGTGGGTAAATTTTATTTATTGATTAAATGTACTTTATAAGCATTATTATTGAAAAATATTAGCGTTCTGCATGCACTTCTCCTGCACATAAACTATAAGTGTGCCAAATTTTATGCTAATGCATCCGCACAGTTTTCATAAAAAAGGGTCCAAAGGTTTGGCATCACATATATAGATGTCTGTCGGATCGGCTAGTATTTAAACTAAAAAATCAGATTTTTTGACTTCTACACTACCAAGTTTTGCATAAACAGTGCCAAAAATTAATAAACCTTTTTTATTTTATTGCACATACCTAACTCGACTGTGAGTTTGACCATAGATAGTTGTTTCATTGCGCTGAGCGTAGCTAGAATGTAAAAAAGCAGAGGCAATGTGAATGGTTGTCAACTTGGGTTCAGGCTCGGCTAGTATTAATATTTATTTTCTCTAGTTAATATTTTTTATAGTATCAAACGGACAAATTTCCTGACATTGAGAGATGCAAAATATTGCACTATATGACGTGACCAGCTCACTGCAGCAGCAGCAAACGATAAATCGCAACGATTGCTTATTGCTTTCCTATGATTAGAGTAGAGACCGCCGCCCGATCATGCCTAAGTTTCTCAAACAAACGCTGGGAATAATTTTCTATGAAAAAATCGAAATGCAATTTTAAATGCACCAAATCCAAGCAAATCAATGGACCTACCACGTAATTCAGTAATTTTCTGTACAGACTTTGTCTTGATTTGCTATGGACGAAATTTTGTTTCGGTTTTCCGAAACGGAATTCCGTAAAGTGAATGCCTGCCTGATACGAGTATGGAGCGCGCATTCCGTTTTGCAAAAAAACATGTTAAGCTGTGTTAAAAAATGATAAATTATTTGACATTATTTATTTGGATTTACATTTTTTTAAAACAGGCTTTATACAATTAAATGAAACATTTATTTAATTTTTTTTTTATTTTTTTTTA
>NJDD01001512.1:180086-199630 GCA_002245505.1 Calephelis nemesis | reverse complement strand
AAATTTAAAAATTGCGTTGTAAACAATATCGACTTTATCCTTTAAAGTTAGAGTCGAAAGTCGCTTGTTGACAACTATAGTATCTTCGGCTAGTCGTGGGTGCCCTAGTTGTGTCTCTGCCTAGGCCTTCGGGGATATGGGCGTGAAGATGCTAATTTTTATTATTATTATTTAGGTTTATTAGGTTATGTCACAACGTCCGCTAGGAGTGTATGAATTATATAAACTTATTCTTATCTTATTCCAGACATTTATAAACAACCTATTTATATATTACCTAGCTACCGCCAGCGACTCCGTCCGCGCGGATGTCGGTCTTCGTGTGATAAAACTGAAATATTAAGATATTTTTTTTCTACGTATTTTTCCAAGATAAATGTATCCAATTTTATGCCCAGGATAATAAGTCAGGTACAGACAAACAGACAAAAAGTTTTAATCACATATTTGAGTTTGGTATCGATCCAGTAACACGCCCTGCTATTTATTTTTTCAATATTTTCAATGTATAGAATTGACCCTTCTACAGATTTATTACATGTACCTATAGATAAATGTTCTGGCTTTTTATTATTAATTAGAGTATTTCCATGCAATTTACTCTGATGTGCATTGATGTCATTGTAATCATACTAATATTATAAAGAGGAAAACATTGTTTGTTTGGTTGGTTGGAATAAATAGGCTCAAACACTACTGGGTCGATTTAAAAAATTCTTTCACCATTCGAAAGCTACATTATCCACGAGTGACATAGTTCATCCAAATCGGTATAGTAGAAGCCAAGTTACACAGGCGAAGCTGCGTGAAACTGCTAGTCTTATATATAAAAATGAATTGCTTTTATTTGATTGATGATCAGCAAGATCATCATCGCATCACACCTGAACAGAATTTAGACCAATCTTGCTTATTTTTTATTGTTCTAGTTATTGTCATGTGAAAAAACAATATTCGTATTTAATACTACTAGTGGTCGCCCATTAGTTGAAATTCGACCATAATAAATTTTAATGTGTTGTTGATAAGAACGCCATCTTCACATCTCAAGACCAACTACTTTGTTTCCAAACTGTATGATTATGGTTTGTGCGCCATCTGTAATCTTTTATCGTTATCATCACTATATTTTTTCTGTGTGTCAAATGCATTGTAGTGTGGGTAAATTTTATTTATTAATTAAATGTACTTTATAAGCATTATTATTGGAAAAACATTAGCGTCCTGCACTATAAGATAAATATAAGTTAGAACTATAAGGTATATATAGTTAAAACTATAAGTTAAAATAAAAAAACAGATTTTTTGACTTCTACACTACCTAGTTTTGTGTAAACAGTGCCAAACAAGGAAAAAAACTTTTTTATTTTATTGCACATACCTAACTCGACTGCGAGTTTGACCATAATATGTAGTTTTTTCACTGCGCTGAGCGTAGCTAGAATGTAAAAAAGCAGAGGCTATGTGAATGGTTGTCAACTTGGGTTCAGGCTCGTCTAGTATTATTATTTATTTACTCTAATTAATATTTTTTATAGTATCAAACGGACAAATTTCCTGACATTGAGAGATGCAAGATATCGCGCTATATGACGTGACCAGCTTACTGCAGCAGTAGCAAATGATAAATCGCAACGATTACTTATTGCTTTCCTGTGAGTAGAGTAGAGACCGCCGCCCGATCATGCCTAAGTTTCTCAAACAAACGCTGGGAATAATTTTGTATGAAAAAATCGAAACGCAATTTTAAATGCACCAAATCCAAGCAAATCAATGGACCTACCACGTAATTCAGTAATTTTCTGTACAGACTTTGTCTTGATTTGCTATGGACGAAATTTTGTTTCAGTTTTCCGAAACGGAATTCCGTAAAGTGAATGCCTGCCTGATATGGGGCGCGCATTCCGTTTTGCAAAAAACATGTTAAGCTGTGTTAAAAAATGATAAATTATTTTACATTATTTATTTGGATTTACATTTTTTTAAAACAGGCTTTATACTATTAAACTAATCATTTATTTCATTTTTTTTTTAGATTATAGACGTTTACGACAACACATATGGTGGCAAACGATGTCTATTGGTTGTAATGGAATGTATGGACGGTGGCGAGCTCTTCCAAAGAATCCAAGACAACAGAGAAGGTGCTTTCACGGAGCGACAGGCTGCAGAGGTGAGAAATTAGTATTTATTATGGTTTTTATAATCTACTAGCGGTTGGCCTGTGACATTGTCACAGTAGAACAGCTACGATCTTTAGACAAATTTAACATTATAGTTAAATATTAATTTAACATTACTGTCCTTTGGGTATTGATTAAAAATGAAACAGCCTATTTTTGAACCCGGATCTTTAGCTATATGCATATCTAATTTCATCAAAAAACAAATAGACAGACAAACAGACTTCCGCATTTATAACATTAGGTAAGGTGGATTTTTTCGGAGGCCTTAGCTTACTTGTGGTGAAAATTATTATATTACTCGTAAATAGTCTAAATGTCAAATTGCCATTATTTAAGCTTACTAAATTTTGATATGCGTTAATAATGGAAAATTAATGAATGTTAAAATAATAGCAAAACAGCTACTAGAGGGGGAGAGAAAGTATAACGAGGAGGGGGTATAATAAATTATAGTATTTATTATGTATTTTTTTTTATTGAAGAGCACGACTTCTTAACCGCAAATATCCACTTTTTAATGGTGGTAATTTTGTTGCGCACTCACTAAACTAATTCTAATTTATCGCTGTCTTCTTTCAACGAAAGTAATAGAAAGAGACAAAACACTTTTAGTGCTGTCAAATTAGACTGTACACGTCGTTTCTACAGACGTTTAATCTATTAATCGGAAAATGTTGTTTAATAACATCCCAGTTTTACATGTCCGGACTAATCTGACTTGTTTAAAACGTTTTATCTCTTTTGTTTTTGTTTCATTTGAAAAAGATAGCGTGTATCTAAAATTAGTTTAGTTTGTGAACAGCAGAATTACTACTAATGTTGAGTAAAGCCTTGTTAATACTTGGTCCGAATGTTCTAGTACAATGATTATATTTTTTACGTGATTACGTCATTCCTTTGTTATTTTTAACTTGTAAGCCATTCAAAATAATTCGAGAAACTATACTTTAGATAAGAGATCGAAGTGTACTTTTAAACCATGTATCACAAAGGGAGAAAGGTTAAAAAATGGAGTATGATGATGGAAGATTTTTGCCTCTTTGATTACATTAAACCACTTTAACATGATTGTTTACTACTATCGTGTTCCTGTTTAGTGGATTCCCTGTTCGCCAAACCTAAGATTGGGATAAACTTACACACGTTTTCCTAGCCTCAGGTTGGCGACGCACAATTACTTTCTTTGTCATCTTTAGGTGACGTACATTAGGCAATAGGTCTGTTTATTTATATTTTATAAATCCAATTGCTATTATAAATGCGAAATTTTGTATGTTTGTTTCTCCTTCACGCAAAAAGTGCTAGAATAGTGGATTGACACATAAGATAATTTTTATCCTGAAAAAATGTTCCTGTCAAAGCATTTACCACGCGAGCAAAGCCGCGGACAACAGATAGTGTTACATAAAAACGTCGTCCTTAGTATGTTGTTTAGTCATATGTCGTTATTAGCGGCCCGCTAGGGCTTCGCACGTGTATAAAATATACATGTAAACCTTCCTCTTTAAACACTTTATCTATTAAAAAAACCTCATCAAAATCCGTTCCGTAGTTTTAAAGATTTAAGCATACAAAGGGACATAGGGACAGAGGAAGGGACTTTGTTTAATACTATGTAGTGATATATCGTGGAAAGTGACACTATTTCTTTTTAAAAAAGCGAATTAGTTTTGTCGACGCTAGAGTTGTTGGTAAAACTTAGTGTTGTTCCCGTATTAAACACAAAAAATAGTATTTTTTGACTTCTTTAATGTAGTGGTTCGGTGAAGGCGAGCTACAAGGTGAGGTCCTGGATTCGATTCCCGAATTAGGTAACTATATAGGCAAATTAAAATATATATTTCAATTTGCCTCTTTTCATGAGATACAAAGTATCTTTAGCTAATAGTAGGGTTTAACCTCTGCCTACAGCTTCGAGGATACGGGCGTGAATATTCTTTATGTTACTATTTTTATCTACATTACTTTCAGATAATGCACTCAATATGCGTAGCAGTCCGCCACTTGCACGACTCGAATATAGCTCACCGGGACATCAAACCCGAGAACCTCCTGTACACTAGTCAAGAACCGAACGCGGTACTGAAGCTCACCGACTTCGGGTTTGCCAAGGAGACGCTAACACCAGCTGATACTTTACAAACGCCGTGCTATACGCCTTATTATGTGGCACCTGAGGTATGTACTAGTATATTGGAGCTTGGACACAGTACAAATATGAAACAGTATTTAAACTAAGCTTAGTAGTCAGAATACATACCCTACTATCTATTGAAGCAATAGTGTTGTCATTTTTTGTCAATCGTATTTCAACATTACGTAGTTAACAAATAATACAGGGTTTTTAGGCGCATATTTGGACAAACGAAAGTGGTAAAAAAGGGCGAAACACTTTTACTGGGTTTTTAATTCTCCCAAACTTTCTACTCTTACTGTCTTCAATAAACATGGACTAAAGTATAAGTAATATTTAGTCGATATTATAGTTTGTATTACAATGTAATGACTATGATATTAGGTTGAACCTTAAATTATTTTACTACGTGTTTATTAGTAAAACGGCTAGTGTCGTAACATTTTTGTTTACATACAGAAGCTACATATAATTTTATTTCTATAACACAAATTTGTTGAGCTGAAATAAAAAAAACTGGTAAAATTTATGAAAAAAAATCTATAAAAAAAATAACAGCCTTTCTAAAGTCCAATTTCCCTAGTAGTATTTCTAAATGATACCTCCTTTTCAACATTTACGTTTGTCCCACCATGTGTCTAACACCCTGTATAAACTAGATAATCTCATGGCGCCGGTTTGTCCCAGCAAAAGACATACATATGCTCGTGGCATTGTAACGTGGCCACACGTCTTGACGTGACACTCACTACTGCAGAACCGCGAAAACCATTTAGGGGTCTCGTCGAAGCCTGTGTTTGTGTGAGTCTAGTTTTCGAACGTTTGTACTTTGTAGGTAGTTTCCATACTGTTTCATATTTGTATTTTGGCTTGGGGTAAACCTGTCAGCGCCGCAAGACATTTTCCTTTCACCCTATACTTTTCTGTTGAAACCGCCTTTTGATAAAGCGAGAAAGACAGTGAAAAGACAGCCGCATGCTATAGCATTTCCGTTACTTTAACCGATTTCACTAATTTTGGTTTTGAATTATTTGTTCAAGTCCAGGGAAGGTTTAAAAGATAAGAAAAAGGAAAAAACTTGCGAGAAAATTAAGAAAAACAACATTTTACTTTTTCCCATACAAACTGAACGGGTGGAACGAAGTTCGCCGGGACAGCTAGTTTATAATATAATGTGATTTGAAGTAGACTGACTTCTAAAATACTCAATCGTGAATTTATTGTACTTGCACTAAAAAGGATTTGTATCAGTGACATATTGTGTTCTTAAAATATTACCGCTTGAAAAAGCCTTAGTGTACGAACCTTGGAGAGGGTTTAGAAAACCCAAAAATGCGCACCTTTCATCGACTTTAATGTTGTCACGATTTTACGAAATCGCCTTGTGTCTGGTTGCAAATTAATCAAAGTAGGGAATTGGTAGATTCTGACGCCTATAATAGTTAAAACTCTAGAAAATTGGTAAAGTAACCTTAGAATTTTTATTGAAAAGCTTAACTATTTATAATGAGATAAAATTTATTTATTTGCAGAATGTGTTTAAAAGTTTTTACAAAGTACTTCTTCGTACCAACATATTCTACCACATTGTGGTGTGCAAATATCTAACCAACTTAATTATATTATAGGTTTTATTATGTGTTATTATTTATATATTTCCTACTGGCCCCCTTACTGGTCGAGTGGCTAGAGTACGCGTCTTACTACACCGACTAACCGCTAGGCACGGGTTCGATTCCCGACGGGGAACGGCGGGCGACGTTTGTGTGATGAACATATTTTAGATGTCTGCATTTTCCGGTCTGGCTGTTTAATAAATTCATTCTGGTTGTCTGTTTAAGTATTTCTATGTATTAGTATCGTTGACTAACACCCATAACAAACAATGTAATTTGCTTACTTTGAGGTTAGAATCAATTGTATAACTTGTTCTGGGATATTTATTCATTTCTTTTGACACAAACTAGTTAAGCTATGTTTATTACAAGGGTATCATTTATTAATTCAAAAAGTTTTTTTTCTAATCAAGTTTTACCCTATTTATCATAAACTACCACAGTTTTCATTTATTCAGTTAGTCAGTCTGCAGTCATTCAGCTATGCTTGTTTGAATATTTTTTTCACTTTTGAAGACAAATTTTCTTTTGATCATGTTTTATCTCTACCATAGGTGCTAGGTCCAGAAAAGTACGACAAGTCCTGCGACATTTGGTCATTGGGTGTGGTGATGTATATCCTGCTGTGTGGCTTCCCGCCCTTCTACTCTAATCATGGGCTGGCTATATCGCCGGGAATGAAAAAGGTGAGAAATAAACACAATAATGTATGCCAATTCTAATTAATTTCATTCCTCTTGTTGATTCGGATCCGCTGAGTAAAATAGACTCTCTGCCTTTCTGCCAGGCAGCTCGTTAGAGGCGAGCACTGGTTAATATATAGGTCACTACCACCAACAGGACCACTGGTTCTAGAGTGCTGTCTAGCAATTTGCCCGGGTCGGGATCCACCGTCTTGACTATTCCTGTCGCCATAATGACTCTCATGTTCCCGTCTGGAGGGTAGGGTAGCCGGTATACTTACACAATTAGCCAGTAGACTTGTACAAGAGGCCTAACAACATCCCGGGCACAGGATAGCGGCACACCTGTAACATCTATAGTGTATGTAGATCACGGTTATCTCTTACCAACAGGACAGACGTGTGATTGTCCGGAAATCTCATTAAAAAAAATGGTAACTTGATAATATTGGTTGTAATTTTGTGGCAGACTTAAGTACTAAACTTACTTTAAGTTATCTCTATCTTCTTTCAATGATAATAGTAGAAAGAGACAAAACACGCTTAGACGTCAGATTAATTTGTATATGACATTTCTACAGACTATTCCTCAAAAAAAAGTTGATTAAAAAAGTCACGAATTGACATATCCGGACTAATCTGACATGTCTAAAATGTTCCATTCCTTTTTTTGTTTCATTGGAAAATGTAGCATTCACTTAAAGTAATCGCTTATGTGGTTTAGAGGTCCGGCGTCGGGCTTGACTTCTTGAGGTCCCGGGTTCGATCCCTGAGTCAGGCAACAAATAAAATTTAGAAAATGCATACTTTCAATTTCCAACTAAAAATAACGTCGCCCCGGATTGAATATGTGCCCGGTTGGCGATAGGCTTGCCACCTATCACATTATGGAACTTAGTGTCTTAGGCTAGTCCTGGGTGATCTGGTTGTGTCTCTGCCTACCCCTTCCGGTATATGGGCGAGAAGATACTTGAAGTAAGTGTTTTGGCGCTCAGCAGAATTGCCAACATTGGCACACAACGTGACCGTAGAAAGTGTTGGTACAGCAAAGAAATATCTGACACCGTACAATACTTTCAAAGGGAGTAATTTCGGTTTGCTTATTGTACAATTTGTACTTTACCACATTTTATTATTTTCAGCGCATACGATTGGGTCAATATGACTTTCCGGAACCGGAATGGTCGAATGTCTCTGCAGAAGCGAAGAACCTTATACGAGGAATGTTATCCGTGGATCCAGCGAAGCGACTGACAATACACCAGGTATATTCTCAAGCTAGTTACTTTTCTTTCCTTAATTTTTAGCGTTAGCATTTATCATTAGTCAAGTTGAAATTTGTAACAAGTTCTAATGATTTCAAAGATGAAGTTTTAATGATTCAAAATTAATCATAAGTAGATTAAGAAAGTAATTTTGGGTTCCTGAGTAAATCGGTGGCCTCATTTCTAGAGCTCATTTAACGAGATTTGGCGGCGACGAGGAAAAACAAGTTTTTTTTTATGATAATGGAAGGCAAACAAGCAGACGGATTTCCTGATGGTATGAAACTCACGCCGCCTAGGTAGTAATGGTGCGTTGCCAACCTGAGACCGGGATGTTAGGCCTCTAGCAAAAGTAAATCTACTGGCTACCTTATTCTCCGATCCGGGACACGTCAATAGCAAGCACTAACGTTGTACGGCATGAATAATAAGGATGGTCCGGCCCATCCGGGCGAGTTGCTGCGAAACTCTATCACCTAGTAGGATGTCACGGTGCTAGTGACGGTAAGCCTATGCTCGCCTTTTACGATCCACCTGGCAGGAGGCAGATAATCTATTGTGCAAAGGAGCCCAGACCAACAGGGGAAATCTTTATAGTTGTTTCAATTGTGCACTTTTACTGGACAAAAATGTACAAAATGCCACCAAAATTGACTTACTTCACTCAATATCAACACGAAATTCAATAATTATGAAAAAACTTCGACCATCTCTTCTCTCGATAGGGCCAATACACTACGCTAATATATTACATTTACATTATACTAGCAGCACGCTACAATGACCGGTTTGACAAATTACAAGTGACGTGAGTGCAAATTAACTGTCGCAAAAATACAGCTAAACTCATAACGAATTAACAGTTTTTAGAGTTTTTGGCGCCATCGTGAATGAAGATGGTCGTAATTTTTTTATTATTATTGAATTTCGTGTTTATATTAAGTGAAGTTGGTTAATTTAGGTAGGAATTAGATTAATTTTGTTCAGTGAAAAGTGCACAAATGAAATAATCATGAAGAAATTAGTGTGTCGTCTATTTCCTCGCTGCTGTCAAATCTCACTAGATGACCTTGAGTAACGAAGACACCGCTTCACTTAAGACCCTGACCTGACATGACTTTGTACATAGTGACTAATGACTGTATAAGAATTAACTAACTTGACATTGGCAAAGTAAGTCGTGAAAACGATTGAAAGCCATATTTATAAAAGAAGAAGAAAAATAAGTTTTTCATCTAGCATGGCAATTATTAAATCGTTAAAATTTATAATAAAATTAAGTTAATGCATATGGCAGTAAGCAATGCTAATGTTAGAAATCGAAACTCGTGATATGACGGATTTTTTATTATAAAACTAACCTCGAGAAATGGGGTAACCGAGAAACCGAGAAACCGGTAATCGAGAAAGGATGTAATCCTCGACCAGAAAATTCTCCTAGGAGAGCTGAATAGCTTTAGTGAGAAAAAATAAATTAAATATAACATAAGTCTTAAATCTCATATTAAATATAATCTTTAAAATAGTCGATACGCACTGAGAATTAAAAAATATCTTGACGTCCGTATCCCGGAAGAAGTTGACTGAGATGTAACAAGGGCGCCCACGATTAGCTGTGGGTATGAGATAAACAAAGTTCCCGATATTTATAATAATATTTATTTAGAATGATAGTAATTGATAACAGCGATTTGAGCGTTACGATAGTGCCTTCAAATGGGTTATCTTATTTTAAATTAAAAAGATGTCGGTATTTTCAAATTTATCATTTCGATAATTCGGAAATTTCGAGATATTGTCGATATATCGATATCGTATGCAACCCTAGATTGAATTAATTTTAAAATAAATTAACAACTTTTTATACACGCCAATGATAATAATTATGTTTACGAATTGTATGAATGGTTACAAAATAATACCTAGTATTAGCGTATCCAATATATTAAAGGTTATATTTGAATGTTATAGTTGGTCTTTACTACGTTGATAAAATACGTAAGTAATTAAAACAGGTCAGCATTTTCTGACCTCTGATTACTAAATGCATTCGTACCTCGTGCTTGTTGCTAGAACTGTAACCAATTGTTCTAATTACCACGAAATTAATATGGTTTTGATAATACGTAATGCAGAAACAGTTAAATACACTTAAACAATTGTTAAAAGTTGTGTCCTTGCATCAAAGATCATAAATGATTAGAATATTAAGTATGCGAATCTTATAAGTCATATAATTGTGATGTATTTTTATTGACAGTTTATTTTTATAAATTATGTATGTACTGTGTAAAATTTATTATATTTTGTTCTTTGTGTATATATGACATTGTTTGCTACAAAAACGTATATTATGTTTATAATTTAACCTTTGTTGTATGTAGGTTTGTATAAATACACATCTGAATTATTTTTAATGTTGTAATCATTTAAGCCCGTTGCAGCACAAAATAGTAGTATTCCAGTCGTGTTTTTTACATATATTTTTTTATACGGCAATACCTATTTTTTTGACAACGGTAAAATAAAAAATTTTGTTTGTAACCCCCGACAGAAAAAGTGGAGTGTTGTACTTTTAAATGTCTGTTTGGGTGGCATCATGCGACGAGTGCCGGTTTTTTTAAATCGTTATTTCGACTAGTAAAAATGTGTGAGTTGAAGTAACAAAAAGTCACCGTATCTAATATGACCGTGTTGTAGGTGGTAGCCAGTCCGTGGGTCCGACAGTTCACGCAGGTCCCGCAGACGCCGCTGTACACGCACGCGCTGCTGCGGGACGCGGGGGACGCGTGGGCCGACGTACAGGACGAAATGACACGCTCGCTCGCCACCATGCGGGTCGACTACGATCAGGTGGGTACTGTACTGGACACCTTTTTTGTGGTATAAAACAGCGAACAAGAGTATGGCTTTCCTAATGATAAAATACTACGAAATGTACCATAGGTGTGCCGCTATCCCACAGCAGCAGTTCACACAAGTGCTGCAAATCACTGATGCTGCTATATACGCACATGACATTAAGTGACGATTTCGCTTGCCACTGTAATCAATTGTATATATTTTTAAGTTTTGTTGAGAAAGTATTTTAACTTGATAAAAAATATATGTTTTTTTTTCGTAGTATGTAATAATGTGTCTAAGAAAAGTTTTCGTATATTTAAAAGTCAGTTTTTGTCTGTTTGTCATGCTTTCATCTCTGAACTGGTTTGTACGAATTTCCACGCTACTTTTTATTATGATCGTTCAGGTGTTTTTTTTTTTATTAACCCCGAAAGATATTATAACAATTCAAATAAATAAGATTGTCAATTTCTCCTACACAAAAAAAATAGTACCAAAATAACATTTCTAACATATAATTATTTATTTCAGGTTCAAATCAAGGCACTAGAACAAAGCAATAATACGCTATTAAACAAACGAAGAAACAAAGTAGGTGCTTGAAATTGTTGATTAGTACTTAAGTTACAATACTAGTATAATTTGACCATGTTTGACTTTTGCGTTCATGGGGATAGACTTCAGTCCCTTTCATACTATGGGGAAACTGAAACCTTTCGTACTATTTATTGTATATGAAGTTGTGTCTGTAAGTTTCCTTATTATACGAGAGAGAGAAAACGACAAATAATCTGATTAATCGATTCATATTCATATTTGACAGTTTTTAAATTAATATACACAAAAACAATAAATCTATTATTTTAATAAACAAATATAAATATTAATAAACAAAAAAAAACAATAATCAGACAACAGAATGTGACAATATTCTATAATAATGTAAAACGAAAAGAAAGAGAAACTATATAAATAGAGTAAACAAATAATTTTGTATTATTATGTAGGATATTCCTCATGTATTGGCTTTAAAAGCTGATCCTAAAAGTCTTCAAATAACTGTTAAAGATAGTAATTAATTAAAAAAATGTCTTTCTCCTTGAATGAACCATAGACTGATATAGACGATTCTGCTTACTGCATGGTCAAAATTAACATTTTCAGCTTATGACTAATATTAAGCCAATTATTATTACAAAATAATCATAATTAATAATTATGTAAATAAAATCAATCATGATTATAAAAAATTACTATAAATTACGTCTGATTTATTAAACGTATCAGCGATTATTATAATAATATTGTTATTATTCTAATAGCAAAACGGACATGTATTTGAATAATGTTGTGATAGTAAATAATCTAAAAATGTAATGTAGTATTGGCGTTGTAATAAAAATATTAACATAAATTAAATAAATATATTGTCTACTTGTCATTACAATTATTAGCGCTAGATTAATCACAATTTTATCATAGTTATTTAAATAAATCACCATCATAAATATAATGCTTTAAAATTATTTACAGTAAACATAAGTAAATATACTTACTAGTTTAAAAAAATCTTATCAGTTTTTTAAATTAATCAAATTGAAATAATCGTAATTGACCTAGAGCTGATCTATATCTCGTGAAATCTACTGTAATCACAATATAAACGTTTATACTCATTGAGTCAATTATTATGATTAAATTAATAACAGATTGACATGATATATTTAATCGTGGTTGCAAGAATAGTTATATAAAAATGCTATGGAAATAATTTTGTTCACTTATCCTAGATTAAACTAATAACTCATGTCAACAATGATTACCAACATAAATTAAGATAATAAGAATCATTATAATATTGATAACATTTTTATTTCTTACCATAAATGGAGCCACGTTATTGCCCGTCACAATAAATCTTACATTTTTTTAGGTCAATCTTTATACGACAATCTTGCTGCCCATCGTCTGAATTTGTAAATTATTGCCATTTTCTTTCATTTAGGAACAGGACAGTTAACATTGTGTAAGCCTCGTCTCCTTTTTTTGCTTTCGTTTTTTAAAGATAGTTTAAATTAAAACATATTTAGATGGTAGGAAGCAAAATAAGAATTGAACATGAACTTCTAAGGATTCTAAACTTTCAGTATAACAATTATTATTAGAATTGCTAAACATTATATAAGCATTATTGGAAGGATGTTAGTATTATACAGGGTGACATTTAAAATACCATCCAAATTTTGAGAATTTATTCGGAATCGATAACACTTTCGATCTATGAAGTAATTTGAAATTTTAAAAAATCTATTTCTAATTTTATCCCACTTAATTACAAGACGCATGGTTATAACGAAAATAAAGCATAAAACTACTTCCCACCGACCGTAGTCGCATTCGCAGGCAGGTGACGTCATAAATGTACTAAGTACGACATAGCGTAACAAGTGAAGCATTTTTGAGGAGTATTTTAAATAAATGTTTGTATAAGTAAATGTTAGAGTTTAGTAATAATCTTTAAAAATGCATTACCATTTAAGCCCTTTTACCCCTTATATTAAAATTTGGCCGGTCCTTTTAAAGTGACCCTATATATCTATTATTGATTAAATTAATTAATAATGAAATAAATTTTCAAAATAAAAAAAAAATTAAAATCGATGTATTAAATTATATATGCGTGAAGATATATGTATGAATAAATTATTTTGTCCTAACTATTCAATTATATCATAATTAGATTATTACTCATAACCCTACTTCAATTTTCGTTCGTAATGTTTGGAATTAATATTGGTTTCCGAAGAATTAAACTTAATCACAAATTAATCTTAATAGTTAATTATAATTTTGTAACGATTTGGATTTATGATATCACATATTTTAAAGATGAAATCAGTTAGTAGAATTTAAAATGACCGAAGTATTTGATTTGTTTTGTTTTTATTAGAATTAATAAACTTCAGTCATTTTAGAGTAATTTCGTAATATTCATCTCGCTGAAGAAAGTGAGACCATTCGAAATGTCTCTCTCTGTCCTTCGTTTGTAAATCCATATATCTGTCTTACTCTAACTCGGGTGAAGTTCGCATTTATGAGTTAGTATGAGTTAATCATGTCTTAGAGTAATGTGCCTTTGTGTTGCTATATTGTATAATTCTTAACCAATTATTTTCATGTAGTTTAATTTTTAGTATAATAAAAGTAATGCACAATTAATAAAGTTTTACATTATAAAGTATATATCAGTTTTCTTTTGATTATCCACACTATCACGGAATCTTTTTTTGCAGGATTTTACACTCAGTAGTATATTGTTTTCTTTTATTAGGCAAATGAAAGCTGACTTTTATGAAAACTAGCTTTTGGATAACCAAGTATTTTGTCTATCAATTACTAATTTTCAGTTTTTTGGTTAATAATAAAGTGTTCATTCATATATTAGTTTAATTATTTGATAATAGTTGGTAAATTATGAAATTCAAATATGACCAGTCTCACCCGCCATAAAATAATATAAGTAAAAATATAGTATATGTATTAAAAAATGTTAAAAGGATTAGAAAAAAATGCGTGTTTAATTTTAAGCGAAGATAAAATGCATTTTGTTTTTAAGTGGTCAGTAATATGTGATTTTTACTTTAAATAGCATAGGCAATTATGGTAATTCTCCAGCGTACTTATCAAACTATATTTAAGTTATCGCTATCTTATTTAAATGAAGGCAATAGAAAGAGACAAAACCTAATTAGTGATGGAAGATTAGTTTTGCAGGACAGTTTTACAGACGTTTAATTTTTTGCTCGGAAAACGTTGATTAAAAACATCACAATATGTCCAGAAAAAATTGACATTTCTAAAATGTTCCATCTCTTTTGTTTTCGTTCAATGGAAAAAGATAGCATGCACCTAAAGTAAGTTTAATTAGTGCTCACCAGAATTACCACCATTATATTGGGTCTTTCCAGAGTAGGTGTTCAAATTTCTAGTGTTCAGTGAAGAACTGAACAATATTTGACTAAAAAAAAGTCATTAAAATGGCTTTTGATTTTTTCTGATACGCCTTACTGTTTATAGAATAAACCTATCCATAACCTATCCTATGACCTAATTAAATAATAATAATAGACGAGAAAGCATTTGTAACATACACTTATTATTGGAGTCTATATAAGCAAGGTGATCCGGCCGTTCAGTGATTTTATAAACGAACTAAAGGAAGAGTTTATTTTAAATACGCTAATTCAAGTAACAA
Organism: Calephelis nemesis; assembly: GCA_002245505.1. Classification (NCBI taxonomy): domain Eukaryota; kingdom Metazoa; phylum Arthropoda; class Insecta; order Lepidoptera; family Riodinidae; genus Calephelis; species Calephelis nemesis. Next base: position 184,647 of record NJDD01001512.1, on the reverse strand, counting down.
AAATCGTTATGTAACCACGTTATTTTTTATGTACGTCCAACACCTATTCTGGAAGGACCTTATATAGTTTTATTTGTTGATAGCATAGTTGCTTTTAATAGGACTTAAACGTCTCAAACCTCGGATAGATTAAAGTAAAGCTTAACGTGTTTAATGTTGTGTACTCAATGCCTGAAATATTGATAAAAGACATACACCTTTTGTGGTTATTTTTTTCAGCTACCATTTATAAAACCTATTTTTACACAAATGTTTTTTTAATAGGGTGAAATTACAATATTTCAATAAAAAACTTAATATTTAATTTTGGCTTTTCAAACCAACAAATATATGTAGGAATTTATGAGTATAACAAATGAGGCTAGCTTATCAACTTGTGAAGTATCATAAGAATAATGTCTCAGATAAATGTGAATTTAAGAAAAAGTTTATTATATTAATAAAGCATTTATTTTTATATTCTCCTATACACCATTTCAACAAAAAAATATATTAACCTGTTATTTGTGTCACGGTACTAAAACCTAAAATCCGTTGTAACGTTTGACAATTACGATTTTGAAATAAGAAATCATCTAAAACAAAATATCCTCTGAGAAAATATATTAAGACGTTTTTCAAAAGTTTATTTTGTTTATTGCAAAATTGAATTACATATTAAAAGTGTGAATCGTAGAATAATTTGATAAATATTGCATTTCTCAAATCAATATCAATTAACATTAAAAACTATTTTGAAAAAATTAAAAATTTTGAATATAAAAATGGGTAAAACGGCGTTATCCCTATTTGACCCATTACTTTTGCAAAGGTAATACATATTTGTCTTATATTGTTTCATATTAAATTAGTTAACACAGTAAAAATTATTGTCAAAATTTATGCTATAAACAATATAAAACTTGTGTCTTAAGTGTGAGATTAGCGTAAGATTAATTATATGATTTGAAGAATTGTACAGCCAAGGCTTACTCGTAAATAGGGTTTTCAAGCAGAATATTGCTATCGCCACATTGTAAAATAGTAACACTAACTAATTAAATATAGGAAGCTTTTTGGAACTAGAGGATTTTAAACATTTTCGACGGTCAATTCGCGTCTTAACAACTTTTCTTGTTATATTATTAACATTTATTATTTACGGGACTATATTGTTTCTGATTTTGTTTTAATTACACCTTAGTTTTTTCATTATTCAATTTGTTTTGGAACGATTTATAACAGCAAAAAAATCAAAAGGGACAACTTACATAACATTGAAAAAAACTCAAAAACATAAATGTCTATGTTTGTAATAGGACTTCTTTATAAAAGCAGTACTGCATAATGGGATGCTGTTTACAGGAGATAGCAATATGTTTACTTAAACATCTATTTCATTCAAGCTTTTTTGCCCTTTTTTTCCAATGCTCACTAGATTTCTTTCAGGAAAGGTTTTGTTTTACTTAAAACAACCGTAGTTTCACTGCCACTACAAATAATTAACATAAGAAAATATTTTGATACTATTCTGTAAATTTTAAAGAAAGAAAAATTTTTTCCCAATTATCCCAAGCACAGGGCAAGTGCTAAAATAAAAATATTTTGATACTGCTATTGAGTACATAGTGTTTTGAATTCTGGTCTTTGCAACGTCAGTATTTGGTCAATTTTCTTAATATATCCGCTTAAATTATGCAGTTGTAAAATCAAAATATTCGACGATTGACCTATAGTGCAACTTTATTGTTAAAAATTAAGTGATACTTATACGGGTTCCATATAAGTTTTATTAATATTCAATTCAAAGCACACCAGGTTTTCGTTTATAGCAAACAGTAAATGGCTTTAAAAATTTGTGGTACAGTATCAAGTTTTATGTAAATACCGTACTATTTAATACATTCACAACATACAACACACACAACGCACAATTTAGGTTTACTTTTACAAGTAAGACTTGTATTATTGTTTTTGATTGGTTTCGCTTATTACGACGTATCAGTGGTCATACTGTGGTCTCGAAACAATATTATGTCAACAATACAGTTTATCAACTCCTTAATGAAATATTGCTATAGTACGCCACAGTACAGATTAACTATAAATAATAAAATATCTTTAATATTTGTGAAAATGTATAGTAGTACTATTTAAATTATGCGCTTCGGCTATGTTCGTCAAGCTTAATACACATAATTAATCATTTCTCTTAAATTTAGATTAGGTCAGCCAGTTTAAAGTGTAAAGCCGGAGCGCATAATTTAAATAGTAGTACTATGCAAGTGTGTTTTTGTATTATGCGGTTTTGTTTATATACATTATACATTGACTTACAAAAAATGAATTCTAACTTTAAGTTTAGTTTATAATAGACTTATTTTTGTTGCTTTTTACAATTTAGTCTGAGTTTTGTTAGCAAATAGCTATGCCGCCTACGATTTTTATTGTTGCTAAATTTGGTTTGTTATTGATACTAAAATAAAGTATATTTTCTACTTAAATGACACATTTTTTCTGTCACACATTCTTTAATATGTATTTATATTTAATGAAATCAGTTTTGTGCAAGGAATGTTAAATATATTCTTTTATATACGCTTTTATTACCTATATTTAAATAATTTGAGCTTAGAGTAACATATTTTTCGCATGTTTAAAATCCAGTCAAACTTGACAAGTTCAAAATATGGTTAAGCTTTACGGAACATCAAACGCGCGTATTGGCGTATTACCATAAGCAGAACTTGAACTCGCGACATTCGTCTTAATGATATGATAATGCCCGTTAATTAAACTTCTCCAAGTTAAGTCTGTACGTTGAAATGTTAGTTTATATGTACATATATATCATTAGTCGATTGGTAATTTAAGGGACTTATTTTTCTCAAGCTATCACGTTAATAAAGCCAGAAACTTATTATCGAACGTGTCTTAAAGTACATTGAGTATTTTCGAATTATCGGAACTTGAAGCAATCGGATGTCCCGACAGATATCTAGTGCGCTGGATTTTTCTTTTTAGCCGAAAACGCTGGTATGCGCGGGGGATGGGACGCGTCCTTCAGGATGTGGATTAAACTAAGGATTCACGTATGCTCGTACGTAAAGAAGTACGAACGACTTATCGATTGTGCTTGTTACAGGAAATTACTCTGTAATCTTAGATTAAATAAGTATAAACATGTTTTGCTAATCGCTATTGCAATAAAATCGACGTTAACTTTGCTACTTGACATGTTTGTTGTTTTACTATTGTTTATGGAATAGTCGTAAAAATGGGTCCGCATTCTGCATCCGCAGTCCGCGTCGCAAAAGCCTGTACACATTAATAAGTCGCGGTTTTATGCCGCGTCCGATAATACGTTTCCAGCTAAAATGGTTTTTGCACGTATCGACCAGTATGCGCGTTACTTTATTTCAGTTGCATTTTTATATTTAAGTTTTTTTTTTTGTACAAATATATGACAAGATATATTTTGTCATAATTAGATGATACAAAACAAAGTATTATTGGGAGAATATTTCCTATGCTCTACTTAAATCAATATATTTTGATAGTAGTTGAATATAATATGTACAATATATGGCTAAGTAATATAAATGCGTTTCAAAATTATGATTCGAACGCAATATAGTGACGTGATGTTGAATTATCATGGAGTGTAAATTTGCTGAAAAGAGGAAGAACATCTTGCCTGGGAATCAAACTGAAAGTGTCCAATTATATGTATTCATATTTTCAAATTTGGTAAGGGCACTTTTTAATAAATATTCTAACAATTCGCGGAATTTAACACCTTAGCTAATTAATTACATTAGAAGATATTTGGAACTACGTTCTAAATTGTTTGTTAAAAATGCTTCAAATGTATTTGGAATTATAGAAAAGTTGTATAAACTCAAAGTCGTAAAATATTGGCTGTATGTAAGGTAGTTTGTGTCCGTCCCATTCTAGGGTTGCCAATGTATTAATATATAAAGGAGCCACAGATTTATTTCCAAGGTCCTGTTCTGTACAATTTTGTCTAACAATTCCTACACAATTTACTAAACAACGATGTCCTAAGTACTGTTGAATATTATATTACGAGAAAATTATTTTTTTAAAAACTTATTGTAAAATTGGCAACCCCAGCTCATTATTGTAAGTACTTATTTGTAAACACGCACATCACTGTGTTGCCATATAATAGTGTTGTACAGATTATGGAATGTTATTATATATAAGAAATAAATATCTTTAAAACTGGAATTGTTTCAATTAAAACGTCTTTATCCAAAGTCAACCTTCCCTTTAAGATACTACCTATATTCTTCTATTAACATTATCAAACATTGTTATAAACAATTCAATGGAGCCGGCTGCACGCACCAAAAAAACATGACTCATGCGGCGTTACCTCGCTCCGAGGCGTTCCATTTAAGGCTTGAAGTGCAAGGGAGAGCGCGGAACGAGCGACAAAGATGCACAATCGGCCTCCGTTATTATGACGTTTTCATGTCCAACTATCGTCAGTAAACCGACTTTACAGACAACCGCTTTTTTTAAGTGAGAGGTCAGCGAACAAACACACTTATCT